>JABUIW010000018.1:4956617-4980876 GCA_013363375.1 Menidia beryllina | reverse complement strand
TGTGTGTGTGTGTGAGAGAGAGAGTGAGCGATCACTCCCATTTGAGGTCATATACGTGTTGACTGGGAGCCTAGAATAATTCACTTTACGTTGGTGTGTGCCCATGCATGGACGTGTGTGTCCTTTTCTTCTGACAGCCGCAGCGGCAGAGATTGAAAGTGACCGCAGCATTTCTGCGTCGGCCAGCAGATGAGATGCAGAGGCTCTGCAGGGGAACCGGGCCCATGATGACAAACGCC
This sequence comes from Menidia beryllina, assembly GCA_013363375.1. Classification (NCBI taxonomy): domain Eukaryota; kingdom Metazoa; phylum Chordata; class Actinopteri; order Atheriniformes; family Atherinopsidae; genus Menidia; species Menidia beryllina. The sequence goes on along the minus strand of JABUIW010000018.1, from coordinate 4,980,637 downwards.
CTCTCTGCCTGTTGTCATCCTCCATCTCTCGTACTTTTTTCTTTCCCTCTCACTTTCATCCTTTCATCCCTAAACATGTACGGGGCATTCAGGCTTCTCCTCCCTCCTTCTCTCCCTTGCCGTGAGTGAGCCTGTCTCCCTCTCTTTGCACTCGCGGCTTTCATCACTCAGTCTACAAAAGCTAACGGCATTTGTCTGACAGCTAGAATTTTTTAAATATTTTTCAGCCAGCTTTCTTACCAGATGGGCAGTGTTTTACACTTTGGATTGCAAACTAAAAATAATTTATATAGGTGGTTTGAAAAGCACCGTTTCTGAAGATTTGTGTTCCTTGTCTCAAAACAATGCTTTATTTTTGACATATATTACACATCGGCTGCACACAGTCACAAGAAATTAAACTCTGAATATCGTCGTGCTTCAGGATACATTCAGCAAAAAAAAAAAAGATCCAGATAATCCACAACATGAGTTGTCATCAGGTTTACCGGGGGCAACTGCTTCGGTTCACAGTGAGGTCAGCAAACAGCCACAGCAACAAAGTCCTGGCGATGTTGTTTTTCATAGAAATTCTAAGAGGAAGCTTACCGACGTGAAACAGTCAACATGCCCATTCCACTATTTGATGATGTCTTGTCTCAGGCGAAGATGCCAGCTTACAATTACAAAGTGTAGCACTTAAAGAATAGAGCTTTTTGTAATTGCACATAGCAATGAAAAGATTCTGATCTCCAGGACATGTACTTAAGCAAATTTCCTTTATTCAAATTCAACCTTTATTCTAAAACTGCAGCACATTGCCCTGCACGACTACAGCTACTACACATTGTTGAGTGAGACTGCAGGACAGATGTTTGCTTGTAATTTGTGGAAATTGATCCTTTGAAATCGTCCAGTCCCCTTGACCATTTTAAAAGGAGCTTTCACGGCCTCAGTTTTCTTCAGGTGCAAACCCAAAGAGCTGCATTGAAGTTGTTATTATGCAGATGCACAATGCCTGTGTACATAAAAGAGTATGTGTTACACAAGACGACTTGTTCTCCAAGGATTACTCAAAGGCAGAGAAAGGCATGATCTGGGGTGTTTGTATGGCGGGATTTGAATAGTGAAAGAGACATGGGTAGAGAAGCTGAGGGAGCAACTGAGACAAAACAGAGGGTGAGAGACGGAGGGGGAGAGTGACACAGAAATGGGTTTACATAAACTCTGACCCCATGTTAAGAATGAAAACATCAATCAATAAGTATGACAAATCAATTTCCCCACTTCACTCTACTCTCCCCAGGACACGGAAGTAAAGAATCTCAGTTGATGAAATTAAGTAATGTGACTAGAAAGCGGTAGGATCTGTGAAGCATTAAAGGCTCTAAAAACAATGTCAAGTTTGGATTATTGCTCAGACTACTGTAAACATCTTAAATCTTTGTTTTGTCTTTAAATAACCACGGACACATTGTGAAAATGAGTTTCCACATGATTTTCGTGTTTGCTCTGGTGACACGGGAAACCGTTCGGCTGGTAGGATTTAAGGAAGTTACAGGTTGTCGGTAATGGGTTTAACTTTGAAATGAACCTCCAACAGCCAGCCTCCTCCCGCTGCTCCACCACACAGACACTCCACACGACCATACATGTTTTTTTTATTTTTTCATGCTGGCCCGCTCTTCAATGTGCAAATGAAATTAAAGCATGCTTTGGTTCTTAATTAAGATCAAATTACCTTCAGGCTTCTGCACACATCAGTGCCTTTACATCCATGCACAAATTGACCAGTCATAGGTCATAGCATGCACTGTGTGTAATACCCACTGACAATCCCAGTTAGCACACACAAGCCACAGCAGACATGTGGCTCTAAATCAAAATGAACATTAACTTCAAATTCTCATCAGGCGCACAAAAAGCTCTGCCAAGACACTCGATGCATTTCTTAATTTATGCTACGTCATCAAATGCACACCGAGCACTGAATATGCAGAGTCTGTGTGTTGATGTTATCAATAAGTAACCGGTATCGAATGCTCCCACTGTTCAGCAGCTCCCCTGCCTTCTCACCTCTTCTCGCTCTTAAAAAAAAGGTGTGAGCAGACCTCGTTGTTTGTGAGCGTTTGTGACCTTGCGCTGCAGCCAAGTGTCAATTGACAGGGCCAGAGCTGTCCATCGATCAGTCTGGTCTGTGCGTGGAGATAAAGGTGTGTCTGTCTCGGGACTCTTGATTGTTAAGCGCGGAGTGCAGACAGGCGGGGCAAGACGGAGCATGTGGGAAACAGGCGGCATTTGGCTTTGTCCATTTCTGATACAGTAATGCATTCACTGTAAGGTTACAGAGTTGATGTTTCAGCAAGATGAGCAGCCAACTGGGTGTGTTCGACACATAGTCACTATCTGTTGAATCGTGTAAAATGAGATTTAAACAGCGGGTGGTTTTCACAGTCGTGTAATGCGGAAGGTAAATAAAAAAAAACAAAGCAGACCTGTTTCCTAAGACCATGTTTGGTTTTGAAACAACTGAAAACCTGTTAGCCTGACAGTTAATGCAAATTTTTCCACCGAGCCCATTCCTGTAGCAGCAACAATTTCTGATCATAACACAACAGAATGTTCTGCGTTTACCTAGATAAAACCTTGTTTATGTAGATTTTCGCTTTTTCTCACACAAACAGTTATTGCTCACGCTGTGGATAAGAACCAAAAACACTTGAGCTAAAACTTCTCTAAGTGAGATATATTGTGAAAATTTTACTGGTAATGAGCGAGTATCAGACTTTAAAAAATGCAGTATATAATGGTGTGCCAAGGGATTTTAAATCAGGAGTGCTGTTAAATTTAGCTATCTGAGACTCTGTTTTATGTACCTTGTAAGTCCCAGTTTCTTGCAGCATATTTGATGGCTGTTCTGGATCTGCTGTTAAACATCTGTGAGCCTCTAAATAAAAAATAAGTAGGTTCTTGTCAGTATTCATTTTCATCTGTGCTCATCAGGTCTAAATTCCTGTGTTATTGGTTCCTGAGGAGTGCATGCATTACACCAATAAACATACATCAATAAAAGACTGTTGACGGTGGCTCAGTTCATCACATCCTGTCACCTACTCGCATCTAATGCAAAAGAAATATTACTGTGCTGATATTTATGCAGGATAAGCATGCCTAGTGTTTCACTTTTCTTCACAAGTATTCTGGATACAAGGTTTGATAGTTAAAAACCACCAAAAACCTTTGAACATATATGGAGCGCAAAGAGATGGGAGGGACGAGACAGACTTAAAAAACATATATTCTCTTTGTTTCCTTCTTCTTCTCTCCATCTCCTCCTACTGGCTTCATTCTGTCTTTGTTTCCTTTTTTTCTTTTTCTTTTTTTTTTTACCCCAAACAGCAGACGAACAGAAACGTAGAGAGCATTTGCACACCTGAGTGCATACAGCTCGCAGGTGCGTGGGTGGAGAGCTATGGGAATCAAATGGGGTCTCTCTCTTTGTCTATGCTGTTCAATCCCTCGCTCCTGAGGTGGTTTTACAGAGCTGGGGTTTGTGTTGGAAACTTGTGGGCGGCTGGAGCACATGCATGCATGCACGCGTTTTGTGTGTAGCATGCGCTGCCCAAGTTGTGAGTGTTAAACGCTCTTGGCTCTTTGTCTGCTTTTAAAAACAACCCACGGGTTTCGACTGACGCGACATTTACTTGCAGATTGTTCCGTCCGATTGGCCTGGCCTACTTTGATGACCTCATCAGGTTTTCACCCAGGCTAACTCTAAACAAACCTTTTGAATAAGCCAAAACAAACCGAGCTTCAACGATTGCGGCCTTTGCAAAACTGGCAGTAACAATAAACAGACCACAGGCCTGCAAAGCATACACACAGGACAAAAAGATGGCAACCATTTTCTGAAGGCGACACGGATGCAGATGTGTTATTTCACAGTGGAAACAAATCCCACACCAGAGTTAAGAGCCACTGCAAGAAATCCAAAAGAAAAAGATTACAAAAGATTGTGGCACTGATACAAAATGACTTTAAGCTGAATCCTTTACTTTCTACATGCGCATCTGGTCACTTTTTGCAGCGTATCCATCTGTGAACTGGATCACACACAATTCACAAAACTAATTACTCTAAACACACCCGCCCAATCAGCATCATCATCATCAAAATAAACAAATGCATTCAGGCACAATCAGAAATCAACTATGTAATCATAACAACCCTCCCGTCACCACCCACACCCCGCAATAAGGCTCATCCCAATCACCCACCGACGCACGCTCAGCCCCCCGCCCCCCGGTGTGCGCTCTGCTCCTGCAACTCACCGATGATGTAGTAGTCGTGCAGGCTCTTGAACTCGTGGCCCCAGAGGTTGGGCGAGAACTCCTGGAACTTGATGGTGAAACGCCGCTCACGCGTGGGCTCGTCACAGGTGAGCACGATGTTGGGCGGCCCCATCACCTCGCAGCGATCGGCCTGCTCCCGCGACGACACCAGGTAAAGTTTGTAGAACTCGTACTCCGGCGTGGACCTGACGGTGTCCAGTGGAGGGCAGATGAGGTCCAGCCGGTCCCCGATCTGAGGGTACAGAACGTAGCCCTTGTCGTCCCTGAACCTGGATGGAAGGAATATGAAGAGCAAGAAAATAGGAAAACTAAATTAGTCAGGGGACCGTGAAAGGCGGGAATAATTAATTTAAGTCTTTATAAACCGGTTCCGAACCACCTGTCCTTGCTGCTGAATGAGTAACAGATGGATTGCTTGGCTCCCTCATTTCTCCAACTTTCTTATTTTCCTCCCTTATGGAGAACAGGTGTCTATACACAAGAAGCACTGTGCAGTCAACAGCACAAATTTGATGATCCACACAGGGAAAATAACTACCAAAAAAGCCAAAAAGGGACGAAAACTATTTCTCTTTTGAAACAACCTTTGTCGAGAGGTATGTTAGAATCATTGTTGTTGTTTTTTTAGGGTTTTTTATTTAATTTTCGAACGAATAATTATATATATTCTATACGAGAGACAGTGGGCCAATGAGGAATATCATTTTTGATAAACCCCTAGCAAAAGGCTAGCCTTTCCACATATTCACATATAGTTGTGATGACATTAGAGATATAAAGCTCCATTCAGATTATGCATTTCATAATAAAGATCGGCATAAATAAGAATTATACCTATCTAAAATACTTTGCTAATTATGTATTTAGCCCACGCATCTTTCAATTCACACAGATTTAAAGCTTTTTTTTCCCCTCACAAAGAACATCTTCTCTTTGAGCTCTTTTTTCAGCACTTATATTTGGAAGTGAGAACTGAGGCATGTCCGTGGAGAAAAAGACAACTATCCCTGCAGAGCAGCAGAACAAAGAACAACACGACCAATGCCAAATCTTAGGTATGCGCAGTTAATTAATTTGGTATTCATCTGTCTCGGTTTCAGTCTGTCTGTCCACTTTGGTATGAAACTGTGAGACTGTTTGTTTGGTGCTTCGTAACCCATCATCTGCAGCAAGAAAAGTTTTTAATTCAATTAATCTAGGCATTAATTTCTAAATATCATTATTCTTTGATCATCTGTTTTTGTTTTTTGAGGAGCATTTTCACATGCAAATACATATCATCTACAGATGAGGTAAATATCTGCTTCAGAAAAGAGAACAAGAACAGAGCTGTCAGAAAGGCATAAATCCAACTAATGACTCTGTGGCCACCCTCACAGCACAAGGTCAACTCTTGCTGATAAGGCCAAGTGCCATGAGTTTTAACCTCTACTCATGGGGCCTTTGATTATTCTAAAGGATCATCTGAATATACATATATATAGTTAACATAATGAAACAGAATAACATTTATGCACATCCATTGTGTTATTATTTCAGTTTAAAAAATGTATGGAAATGGAAACAGGGATTTACTGGGGGCTTTCAGCTATTAGCCATCTCACAAAATCTTCAGTGACACTTTGATGTGAAAGTGGGAGGAAGCCTGTAAAGTTAAGGAGCCCAAAATTCTGTTAACTCTGCCTCAAATGCCGTTTCAGTTTTCAACAAATCCACATGAACATTCAGAAGTCACAGCGCAAAAACTTGCTTAATTATTCTCTCTGTTCTGCTGTCAGGCAACATTTTGACTATCAAGAATAAACAATATAAGAAACATACAGCAGACAAAAACATTGAAGGCTCTTACATAAATGCATTGTCAAAAAGACTAATCATAGCAGCGTTGCATAAGCATGCATGTGAGAGTTCCATTTGTGAAATTAAAAAACTGAGTGTTCCCTTTTCAGCAACAACTGTCTGATATACATCAGCATCGTAACTTCACGGTCACTAAAACATAATCTTACAACACCTTTTTTAATAGCTTAAATTGTATATTTACATGTGTAATAGGATAGGATAACCTAGTGATGGATTTGTCAAAAACGAGGAGAAATGTTGATGGAAGTACAGGTAACTCACAATACACTACAAAAACTGTCTTAAAAAGGAACAGAGCTTAATTGCAGTAATTTTCAGTTTTTTTGCAACTTTTCATATCAAAATTGTCATCTAAACTTACTTTCAAGGCTAAAAAAGAGGTTACAAAAGTTTTTTTCATAACCTCCTTTGGAAATGATTAACATTATTAGGAATCCCTGAAAATAAGACAATTTGATTTCTGGTAATATAATTAGCTAGAAAAGCAAGAACTTTTTTCACATGCAGTAAGTCTTCCATTAGTTTAAGCTGTACATACTGGAGGGGTAATCCACTAATTCAATTTTCCTCTTTCATAACGTTGTCTTGTGTAATTGTAAAAAATGGCAGCTTCAAGAACAACATCAGAAGCCAGATACATTATATTGGCTTTTTGTGCCTGTAGGGGTTCAGGTTCAAGAATCATAAATTCTACATTTCTATAAGAAAAAACTTGATAGCTTATTTTCTAGTCTCCCCATGCTCAGCTGCAAGCACAGAAAAACCCTGTGACTGAATTGGACTTTTTGATATTTATTACAGCTGATAAGTACTCACTGGTGGTATATTTTAAGATTGCCATGAAAATACTTAGCATTCAACAGAGAAATGTAACTACTGGTGAAAAGAAAATGTAAAGTTACGTCTTGTAGCAAATAGTTATGATGCTGTACAATCTCAGAAGAAAATTTGATGAGAAGTGAAACATTTCAAGATCCAAAAAGCTTAGTTGCCTTTACTCAATATTACTATAACCTGGATGATCTATTGTACACCAATATTGGTTGTTTCCCCTCTTACTTGATTTTTTTCAATCAATATTTTTAGAATTAAAATTTGCATTTTTTTAACTGCAGTTGTTGACGACATATAAGGAAGAATTTAGTTTAGAAAAAACTGTCATGCATGTCACTGCATGTTACACCTATGTATTTGAGACATGCTCTACCTGTGTGAAGCCTAAACCTTCTTAGCACCGTCAGCTAACAGCCTTCAATGCCACAGAACGGAGTAAGCTTTATCTACTGGTATGTTTAGCTGGCAGCATATGCTAAAGAAAAACTTGAGAATGCAGACTGAATGGCGGTGGAGCTCAGACAGGCTCATGGGCCTGTTGGAAACCACCGTGCCACCTCTCATTACCCAGGTCACTTAAGGTTATCAGGCCATACTCAGACTGGAGAGGCAGGCCCTCAGCTTCACTCAACACTTTTAGACACACACACACATCTCTTCCCTTCCTGTTGGCTCCAGATTGGCATTTATGGAGTATGAAATGGAAACATTGTGGTTGTTCCTGAAGCTTCCCCAGGAAAAACTAACACTGAAAAATCAGTTTAACAAACAAGTTACACACCCAAAGAAATGCCCTTGTACTGAACACAAAAGGTTTGCCTAAGCACATCCACCCACATGTAGACTCAAATGTTAAGTTTTCCCCAAACATGAACAATGAAATCTACTGACACGCACAGTTTTAGAAAAACAAGCACCTTTTGCTTCCTGCATGACGCATTATCTGAGCTTTATCTGATGGTATCCTGAGTCACAGCTAAGTTCTATTACAGAATAGCAAAGCAAAACACACACATACACACACAGCAGATGCATTGAGAGCTGTAATGCCACCGGGCAGGTGGAGTGCTTGAAAAGGAAAGAAGTGGAAAAATATTGAGCAGGCAAGTTATGCAGCAGCAACAAAAAAAGGAAGGTGAAAAAGCAAAAAGAAACAAAAAACAGTGAAAAATAGAGATCTAAAAGTAGAACATCCAGGAGTGGGTAAAGAACATATAGAAGAGGAGAAAGGAATGACAGAAAGTAAGCCAGAGAGACAGGATGACTTCCGGCACATTCCTGCGACAAAATTCAATTTTCTGATGGTTTTCATGTTCAGAGTGTCAGTTTAACCCAAGTTAACCCACCTGTAGTGTATGTGAATGAATGATAGCGCCTGTGTGCACTGTAAACAGGATGGGGGTGTGAGACCTTGGACCAATATAACCATGGAACAGGTTAACAGGAGGAAAGACAGCAAAGTATTTATCTCAGAATTCACCCTTTTCCTTCTTAACTGCGAGGTCTTCAGTGTCAACAAGCCTGGATTGGATTCAGACATGCAGTGTGGCAATATAAATTCACTTCTTAAATGGGCATTTAAGTCCTGCCGGAAAGTGCAGGATAGTTTCTAAACCTTGTGAACCTTAGATGCAACTGAGGCCATAAAACTCCCTACCAGTAAAGAAGCACGGACCAGAGGAGGAAGAGTCGGAGCAGAGAAGTAAAAGTGAAGCGAGGTGAACCTATAAACAGCTTTATAGAGTTCCTCTATGACCACATCTAAATAAATCATCCCATTCAGAGACAGCCCTGAGCAAAATTACATTTTCCCTTTTCTTTTTAGGCTCATTTCACTCTGAAAGTGTCTCTCAGTGTCTGGAGTTTTTTTCTTTTTTTTTATAAATCCTCCGCTCCGACTCATCTCTCCTGCAGTCCACTCTGCTTCGCTCTGTGCCTCCCCTTCCCTTTTTCTCAGCCATTAACAATAGAGCCATTCATGTGGCCACACTTTGAAACATGGCGTGGGAGGTTGGAGGGGGCCAGAGGTGACACCGGGGGGGAGAGGAGAAAGAGGAGGCGGACGAAAAGGACATGGAGGGAGGTGGCGGGAGGGAGCTTTCAAACCCTTTCTTCTCTCGGCTCTTTTATGAGGGCAGAAACATCATTTTCGCAACCCAAGTGTCGCCCTGCCGCGACCCCTGAGCTGAGATGACTCGAGTGTCAGTCTTCCTGAGCCCCCTCCTCCACCTTCTCACACCCTCTGCTTACCAGCCTCCACTACGATACATCTATCTCCTATTACACTTTCCAACATTAGAAATGTGGCAGTTTTCCCTATAAAGGATATTATTAAAATAACAAAACCCAGCAATGCCAGTTTAGTATCTTCACCACTGTGCTTTTCTCTCCGCTCTTCTCCATCTGCTTGTTGTCTACCCACACCGGGCAGCATATCAGACAGCTAGAGCATTTCCAGGATTCCACAGCAGCAACCTGAGCCCTGTCAGGACCAAAGCTGGGCCCACAGGTGCAGCCAGGCGGAGGGGAGACAAGGGACGGGGTGTGTGCAAATGTACGTTTGTGTGAACATGAGAGTTTGACGGAAAGATGGGGTGTGATGAGGGCAGGCAAGTGTGGTTTCTGAGTCGGAGAGACGGGGGGGAAAAAAGAAATAAAGATGGGGGAAAAAAGTTGCCATAGTGAGAAGAGAAAATGACACGGCAAACATATGGAGGGGCATAAAAAAAGCAAGCTACCGGGAAGATTGCAAGCACAATTGACTTGAAAGTGTCCAGTTTTAACCTCCACCATCCTCTGAAGGGTTTATCTAACCAAAACCTGGTGTGAGTAGGAAGCCAAGTGAAAAGAGCAAATGACCGATCTATTAGAGGGTAAAAAACGACAGCAGTATTCGGTTCTGTAGTGGGAGAGATTTATGGCTGGCCCAGCGCATAAAGCTGTCTGCACAAATCTCACGGTATACACGGCATAATCACACACACACTAGGGCCCCGAGTGACCTCTCCCTCTCCCTTTTTAATGTACACACACTGTCAAAAGCGCGGCGGGGGAGCACGCACTCTATAGAGCAGCAAACCGATAGGCCATGGGAGGGATGCATGCTCGCCAAGACAGGCGTGCATGCATGCACACCCACTGAGCTGCAACACCTGCAGGCCATCTAGTAGCTGTCTAAAGTAAATCCGCTGAGTCTCATTTACTGGAGTGCTGCTCTTAAAAGAATGCCACAATGAGCAAACACACACACACCCGCAGCGGAAAACCTCCATTTTGAACATGTCATTTGAGCTCGCATGGAATAATTGATGAAACAAATGAGACTTTCAAGAAGTCCCCCATTATAATTAGTTTTCTTCTGATGAACTTTAATGATGGTCCAATCAGACATGTGTTGAAGCCTAGTAAAAATGAGAAACAGCTCCTTAGGTATAAATTCAGTGATTGAAAAGATTTGGAAAAGTAAAATTATCTCACTTCACTGACATACGGTTTTAGCCACTTTAAGAAAAATATTATTTCAAGCCTCAGTGCTGGATTAAATCACTTGCCAGGATGGAGAGGGGACTATCCTTTTCCACTATTCTGCTGGAGCAATCAGTAGCTATATGCACCGCTCAGAAACACCAACAGTGCATAATGGAAAACATATGGGGAGGTATATCCGTACATAAAACATGAATTCACCAAATGCTCAATCTGTCTTTGATACGGGTTTTGTAAGAGCAGCAGTTCCATCTTGCTGACCCATCATGCTCTGCACATCTCACCTACATTTTTTGCCTGCTGCTCCACCTCATAGGTTTACAATGAAAGATTCAGAAGCTTTTGAATTTTACTCATGTTGTGCTCTTTTATCTTGACCTCATCTTTGATCACCACTGTGAGTGAAAGGAGCGTTTCTGTGCATGTAGAAGCTGCCTGAAACCCATTTCGCTGGTTTGAACTCAAGGCCTCGCATCAAAGAACGCTGTTATCGTCTACAGGTGCACGAGTACACGGGGTCATCCTACGACACATTTTTCAGGATTAATACTGTACTCGTGTTTCAAAGCAAAGAAAGCTTTAGCTTCTACAGCACGGGTTAAATATCTAATTCCAGCACATTGTCACCCTACAACTGTTGTAGTACACAGTTATTAATTGTCACCATTTGGTTATTTTCAATTCTGCATCATCCGACAGAATCCTTTGATTTCATACACTGAGGTTTCCGCTTCCCTAACCGCACGGGGCTGTCAGACGGTTTTAAAATAACCATAATCATTATTACTGTCTTCATTAAAATACCATATACCCTGGAGAAGATCTGCAGAAAGTGGTCTTTGACTGTGTGTATGGAGCTGCAGAGAGATGGAGACACATTTGTATGAGATAGAGGGAGACAGAGAGGAGTTAGGGAGAGGCAGAGAGGGAGGAAGAAAGAGCTATAATGTAAATTGATGAGAGTTTGAGTCTTTCTAGAAGCTATGGCCCAGATACCTCTGAACAGTTCTATTATGGATGAAATTTTGAAACGAAAATGAGTTCGACAAGGACTGTTGGAGAAAGACTGGAAGTTGCAACATCGGCTTTCCATCCACAAACTTTTGGTTGGTCTTTTTTATTGTGTAGATTTTTTTTCTTTCAATGTATGTACCCACTCATACACTTCAAAACGAGTGTAGCTTCTTTTAACTTACCCACCAATGGGAAGGTCAGTATAAATGCACAAAACTGCAGGCTCAAATCAGCAGAATAATAGCAAAATATTAGCGGGGATCCTCAAGTTTCAAACAATTTCAAACATGTCAGAGTGAATTTGGTAGACTGAAAACAGAATGTTTGGCCTAGAATTGTCATTTAATGCAGCCTTTATGCAGCCATTATGGGACAATTCTGTCCGTATCGAAAGGCTTCTTTAACCCATTCAGACCTTATGCGTCACTTAAAACAGCCTTCTAAAACATTTACATTTACTGCAAAACCTAAAACTGCTCAGTTACATCACTGTCCAGAGTGTACCCTGCCTCTCACCCGTTGTCAGCTGGGCTTGCTCCAGCCCCCCCCCCCCCCCCCCCCCCCCGGGGGGAAAAGGCGGTTAGAAAAGGGGCATCCATCTGCTCACTAAAATCTTCTATTTATCAGCTTCTAATTTGAATGGTTGAATATCTCCAGGGCTTAGAATAGAGAATGTGAACGCAGTGATTATGTGGGTCTGATGTTGTGAAACATCAGTGCTTTGAATAATACAAAAATAGTAAAAGTAGACAGGGAAAAAAAGTAAAACCGAATAAAAAATATGAATAAGTTATCAAACATTACTTCTTTCATGCCCACGGAAAAAAGGTAAATATAAAAGCCATGAGAAGTAAAATATAATCTTGCCACTTGTTGCTGCAACTCACCTTCCGAAACTCATATTCATCTAAAAAACCCACAGGTCACAATTGAAGGATGGACGAATGTTCAGGGAAAAAGGCTGGTTTACGTATCCTTTATAGGGCTTAGAAAAACTCCTGAACATTGTAGAAAGAACCTCAAATTAATCTTATCACACATATTTTGTTTAAGAGGCTAGTTGGCTTTCTCGAAAAAGGAAGCAAGAGTTCAAAATATGGGCATATGTAAGCACGAGATTGAGACAAGCAACGTTCCATCAATAACCAACTCTTCAGAAAAAAAAACTTTTTTTTGGTCATATCCTGGGGTGAAGATAGAAAAAAAAGTGTGGAAGCTAAAACATCTCATGCAAGCATTTCTGTCCCTTTGACAATGGCTGCTTCCATCCACCTTGACTAATGCAATGAAGTGTGCATAAAAGATTGTTATTGGAATCACAGCAATAGTGGGACATCTAGGAATTAAAGACCGAAATAAGGAGCTGGAAAAGCCCAAAAGTGAGCTCAAAGGAGAGCTAATATTGGATTTATAGCATGCAGGCAGATGAGCTTGGCTTGACTTCCAACGTGGCAAAAAAACCCTGCTCTTACTTTTGCCGTGTAGGGTTTTTGCTCTGAAAACGTGTATTTAACAGTCAATCATTTTTCAAGCCAATTTCGGTGCCTAAATGAGCCTGATGAGAGAGAAGCAGAGGAAACAACAGTGTTACACGGGCCTCACGCTGGGACATGAACCAGTCCCAGAGGCGATTTGTGGACACAATTTACAGCTACCGAACATGTGGGAAAATGATGGGGGTGAAATGGATGTTTGAGGGAGGAAGAGAAAATAGAAGGTGATAGATAAGATGGACGGAGCAGTGTGAACAAGAAGACAGCAGCACAAGGTTGATGTAAAGTCAGTGAGCATTGAAAAGCCCTCAGGAATGTTTCGAGTAAGAAACAACAACGGTTGTGATGGCTTCCATATGGCGAGAGAAAGAGAGGGAGAGGAGGTAAAGAGAAAGGTAAAGAAAAGCTGATGGGCCTTACAGGAGGAAGAAAAGACACAGACCAGGGTGGTAGTCAGAAAGAAGGCATGGCGCAGCCTCATTTGAACAGTTTGTTGGCATCGTGGGACCTTGAAGGTAACTGTGTCCTTGTCATGGCTCTCACACACACACACACACACACACACACACACACACACACACACACACTCATACCCTGCTGTCCGGAGGCGGTCCAGCATGCTGCAGCGTCGATGTCACATCCAGTACATATCACACTCCGGATAACCACAGAGACAAGGGATGGAGGCACACTGGATGCCTTGGCATTTGAAAAGAGCACACACACACACAAATGCAATACACACAGCTTTCGTCTCCCCCGTAAACACACACACACACCCCTCATCTCTCTGCCCCTGCTCCGTTCAATACACGGCATTCAATAAAATGCCGAAGATGAGCGTATCACATTAAGTTGAAACTTGTAGCTGCATCATAAAGAGAAAGTAGAGCTAACTAAGCAACTGCAGAAAGAGAAGACTTCTCTTTGAACAAAGCGGAGCCACACAGCCATATTCAGGTCAACAGAAACTTTTTCTCAAGCAAACATCCTCCTCTCTCTTCTCCCTCATCTCTTTCTCATTTGCATCCTTGTTCCTGTTTTTTTTTCATGTTTCTGTTCCAGCTTCTCCAGTTCAGAACTTTAGCTCAATGCTTCTTTTGACGCATGCAAACTATAAGTGAGTTGTAGAATGTGCTCTATATTCAGTCTCTCGTGCCTTTACAAGCCTCCTCGATGCCTTTTCTCTTATTTCTGTCACTTGTCTGAAGCTTTTCGTAGAAATATTTGCCGCCTTACAAATGCCAAAGCAATGGAAAAACTGAACAATGAAAATAACATATCACACATAGCTGTAAAATGATGCAATGAAAGGGCCATTTGTATGCTGACTATTAAGTCAACATTTTTAATCAATGCCTTAGTATAAAGTAAAAGTTTAGACGGTGTTATCTAAACTAATTTATTTTAACCAAGTTTCCTATATCTATACATAATGATGAGTAAATCATTACTCATAAACCCCCACAAGTATTGTGGGGGTTTTTTTGGAGCGGAGCCAGTTCGGTAAGAAAGTTTCGCATTTGCCTGATTTTGCTAGGATCATGAGCCAATAGGACTACCGATGCTGTTCCATGGTATATGTAATATCAGTGGAACCGAGCACGAATGAGACAGTGACTGACCTGGGGATAAAAAAATGAATATACAAAACACCACGTTTAAAACCAGCCAGTTCTTAGTGTTATACTGGTGAATGTGGTATAAATTAATAGGCTATGACATTGCTCAGGAAGTTGGAGAATTTTCTTGGTCCTTAAAGAAAAGGATAGTTTTCCTCCTTGAATATTTTCCCAACAATGTCGGTTCAGGTTGGCTGTATTTTACATGTGTCTGAAAATGAGCTCAGTGGCTAACCAGCAACCATAAAGCCACAGAGAAAGTTTTGTTCATAGCCATTTGTTTAACAAAATGTTTCTGAAAGGAAACTTATCCATCCCTCTGGGTGATCACATGAACATAAATCATATTTCTGACATCTTTTGAAATCTTTCGCACGTTGTTTTCACTCCTAAACCACCATTGCTTCCTGTTCCTACATCTATTTTCCACTCACCTGCCCTCCCCCTGTGTCCCCCTTGTTTTCAGCAAGCGCTCTGGATGATTTGCAGCCGTTTGGATTGGTCCCATTAAGGTGGTCTTGTGGAGGTGTGTGTTGATGGAGCTCTGCAGGCCCTGACAGCTCTGTGTGTGTTCGGATTTCTCCGTGCAAATGTGTAAGGGTGAAAAAAAAAAAGGCTGAAACACCCCCACCACCACCATCCCCAGTTCACATATAGATACACTTTCATATATATACACATATACCCTCCACAGAGGCTGAAGGACAACAACCCAAAAGCCCCTTGAACTCCCAGTGAGGTCTTTACTGTTTTAAGTGCGTAACTTATGATGACATATACACATAACTATACATACATGGATCATGGCAGCTGGTGTCTATGCCGGGTGTGTGAAAGGTCTTAAACTCATTCACTCTGACCACCTCACTAATTTAATTAGGTCACGGCAGGCTCTGGAGGAATGAGAGTTATAATGCACGCCGTGGCTCTCATTCCACTTCTCTGTGCTTCACGCTCACACACAGAAAGAGGAACATACTTTTCATCCCAATGGGAGAGAAGAAGGGAGGTGAGACACTGACCTGCCACACTGCGAGTCACCTACATTTCCCGAGCCCCCAGTCTGAGCGTATGTGCGTGTTTGAGGTCATCCACATGCGCTCATGCATGCGGGCGCTCTCTCCAGGGTCCACAATCCCCATCTGTGACCTGAGAGGGCTGATTGTGTGTGTCTGTGCATTGTATGTGTTTTTGTGGAGTTTCAACTTTGCTCTGCAGAGGCCACAGGGTGCAGGGAGTCTGAAACTTTAGCTAAAGGCGACTCGGCTTAAGCTTAGTAAGGCCATGGTGTCAGGAGTGCAGTGTAATCCATAAGGGGCCCCTGGGGGCCACCAAGTATGCAGGACTCCTGGGATGTATCTTTTTTTTTTTTCTTCACAAAGAAGGCAAAAGAGCATGGAAGTAATTTTTTCATGTTTATTTGTGTGGGGGCACGTTTTGGTTTGTTTAAACTTTAAAGAACTGGGTTGAGGTTATTGGGTATTCTTTGTTATTGTCAGAAAATCAGATAAAAACAACTAAATTAAGTATTTTTCTCGCAGTTTCTTTTTGTTAACTCTTTAAATATTAGTCACAGATGTGCGTCTTCAAAGATTTTTTTCTTTTAGTTTAGTTTATCGTACTGGAACATTTGAAATGACTTGTCCAAGAATATGTGTGTGTTTTTTGCTGTTTGTATCTTGAAAGGGGGTTTCTGTATCTGCAGCAGTGCCTAATCCATCATTGGAAATGTGAGCCTGGCTTCCATTCGGTTTCCCAACACGCTCTGAGCAGGACTATCCGACTCCCAGAGTCTCAGCTTCTCCGTCTCCAGTGAAACGCATCTTGAAGCGATTTGGGGCTCAAACCCTTTTTGCGCTCCCTTCTTTTTGTGTGCCCAGCTCTTCTTTTCTTTTACCCCCCCCCCACCAGCCCGAACGTCTCTTCTCGCTCTCGTATGAGGGATGATTTAGAGGCTTAGGGGAAAGCGCTGGAGCAGCAGTCCCAGCTCAGCCCAGGGGTTGTGATGCCCCTGTGGTAAAATCAACAGTTAGCCTGCTACAAGAGCACAGACCTGGGGCAGCCAGTGGGGGAAGACGGGCCCAAAAGAGAGACATATACACCATCTAAGGCTACCAAACACAGACATGCAAGTGCAATCACATTATTTGAGTGCTGATAGCTTTGTCACTTTGTGTGCATGTGTATGGGTATGTGTGCGCACGACGGCGCGTGGGTGTGTGCTTGAACACATGTATGTTGCTACCTCATCGCTTCTCCTCCCCTTTATTTTTTTAAAAGAGAGGCTTTTTCAACAGTCACTAGAGTATTTTCAAGGGGCCTGTCTGATTCGTGCAGTCGTGAAGTGTTTTAAAGTTCCATTCCCCGTTTACCTGCAGGGCCTGAAAAGCCCACAACAGCAGAGTTGAAATATAACCTCCCCTCCTCCTTTTCTCCTTCACTTTTATTTCAACTTCTATCCTATTTGTCCTTCACTTGTCTCCCGTCGCTTCACACCTGCCTCCTCCACTGCACACCTTTTTCTATATTTCCATCCTCTCTTTTCCCCTCCTTCGCTCCTACCTCCCTTCCTGCTCTCTCGTCTCTCTTTTTTTTTTTTACCTCATCCTCACTCTCTCCCACTCTGCCTCTCACAGTGTTTGAAGCAGAGTGTGTGTCTCTGGGGCTGGATGATTGACAGCTGAGAGAGAGCCAAGCAGCTCTCTGGTGACAGATAAGGACTTTGGCTCTATTACTCACTAGGTCCCACAGACATGCGCGCACACAAACATTCATGCACATGTATAAACTCTCACCCATTCCCCACGTGCACACATATTCACTTACCAGCGTGCACACTGGCAGAAGCACACACTCTGGGTCCCATGCTGCTCGTGCAGTTCAGCAGCGAGCAAGCAAACCTATTTGCATTAGGAAGCAGTGTGTAAAATAAATAAAGAATCAGATGAATCGAGGAATAAATAGACAGGAGGCACGGCTGGAGATGAGTGTGACTGATTTGCAGTATGCGTGCGTTTGTGTGTGCGCGCTATCTTTTTCAACCTCTGGGCTCCCGAGCAGGGAGAGCAGCAGTGCAGCACCGTGCACACCTCGTTGAATACACACAAACACACTGACTCAAATATAAATGAAAGGATTCAACAAAGCACCAGTCATTATGGTAATGAAAAATGAAATAGACTAAAAATACTTTTTATATTCCAGCCCTTTGTTTCAGGGAACTCCAGCGAGACACCTCTGCTGGCGATGAACAAGAGAACTGTGAGATAAAGAAAAGGGAAGACAGTTCTTCCTCCTGTTTGCTTCTCCACGAACATGTCCCTCTACAGACGGCCAAGTCTCTGGTTTTCAAAACTCAGCTTGCTTCAAAGAGGGAAGTTGGATCGGATGCAACTGGTTCTATTTGGGTACATGTTTATGTTCTTGGCAAAAAATAAATAAAAAAATGCCTTGGTGACTTGTTGATTGACAGCTGAAAGTGAGAGGAAGATTGCAAAGAGGAGATGCAGCCAGCAAATAAACAGGTGCAACATCTGATATAGTGGAAAAAAAAGCAGAAGATCCGGAAAAGGGAGCGCATGCAGAATCAGAGAAAAACGCGGAGATCTTTACTTACGCAAGTTTTTGCAAGAGTGAAAAAAAGGCTGAAAATTTCAGGGCTGAAGAAAGGAAAACGGAGATGAGGCAACCAAAGGGTGACAAAGTGAATAAGAGATGGAAGAAAGCAACAGGTGTGAGTGGAAGGAAGAAGAGAAGGAAAAAGCATGAGTAAAGCATAATGAGGTCAAACCCTCACCGGGAAGGTGAAAGGACGATTGGAGGGAAAATGAAAGGGAAAGATGGATGACTGGTGGGGAGGGAAGGGTCGTCAGCAAGGACGCGGTGACATAGCAGAGGTACGGAAAAAAGACAGAGAGAGCAAAGGCATGACTAAAGAGATAGCAGGCTCAGCGTGAGAGACAGAGGGAAGAAAGGAGAGGAGGGCAGCCTGGAGCACAGAAGTTTAAAAGTGAGGAGAGAAAAAGGAGAAGGAGAGAAGGAGGAGGTGACAGAGATAGACGCTGAGCATGAAAATGGCCTTTGTCATCCCTTCTCAAGCACAGCGCTGGAAGACAAAGGGAGCGTCAGCGCGATCTGCTTTTTTCAGCATCTCTAAGATGACAATAGCTATTTGTCTCCTCATCAGAGAAAGGAGGCAGAGGAGAAAGTAAAGAGCACGCTGTTCTTCATGTCTGTTCCTCTTCGCTTGTTTCTTATCTCTTTCCTCCCTAGTCCCACTTTTTGTTTCTTAAACTCCTCCTCATCCATCTTACTAATCTAAAGGCTCCCTAAAACAGTGTTTCTCTCTTTCTGTGTGATCTAAATGGCTCTTACTCTTTGTTAAAGGTACCCTAGCTGAATTTTAGGAGATGCAGGGAGCCCCCCCCGCACGCACAGCCTTTTCTTTTTTTTTTTTTTGAGGTTGGAGGTTAAGGGTCAAGCTCGAGTGCTGATGGTGCGTCCAGCCAGACAAAGCAGATTAACACACACACATCCAGTGCAGGCAGTGGTATGTCAGCCCCTCTGAACCCCCCTCCCAGCTTGTTCCGGGGCCTCATATCTCATTGGGCGAGATAATATCATATGTTGCAGTTTGCACCAATGGGAGGTCAATGCCCCAATTGTATGAGCGGTCAGCGCCATACAATTCACTGGCGAGTTAGTATTCAAAGCAAACAAATTGCAGATTACGAAAGAGCATCGTTTGGTTTGTTCAGGGCTTTCTCCCCCAATAGCAGACCAGCAAAAGCTTGCCCTTTAGTCTATACCTCACTGTGCAAAAGAAACTCACTTTTATCTTAATATCAACACTGAATGTGGTGCTAGTCAGCACATCCTTCTACATTTGAGTGAACAAGTATGGTTTCTGAACTCAGTAGGAATCTGAAGAATGCCATTTGTAAGGTTAAGAGAACAGGCCAAAAGCTAACATGACAATCTTTTGTGTTAGAGTAATGATCCAAAATCTAAGTTGGTCTTCTGCCCACATTTAGAAGCTGGCTTCTTCAAAATAGGATCCCTACAGCAGAAAATTTCACTGGTGGTAAGAAGTCTGTGTTGCACAGCAGAAATGAATGCGACCTCCTAAATAACGAGGTGCAATGGTGAGAGATCTGTTCATTATATTCATCTTTAAAATAAAACAAGGGGAATTAAACCTGTTGATGGGCTTTCAAATACTTTTAAATTCACAAAGGCTATGTTGTGTTTTTCTTTGTCTCTCCTCATGGTTTTTTACTCCTAACTATATTAGAGAACCCCTGATACACTCGACTAGGAAAAAAAAAAAAAAATTAATATTCATTATTTATTACCGGGCAAGCTTGAAAAGTTCAGTTAGGCAACTGGATGTGAAGTTTTCTAGAAGATGTTTCGCCTTTCATCCAAGAGGCTTTTTAATATACTGTGTACAGTATATTAATCTCAGTGGTCTTGGATGGTCTTTTAAATGTCTTTTAGAAAACTTCATGTCCAGTTGCCTAACTGAACTTTTCAAGCTTGACCATGACCTGCATGACTGAGAATCTTCACAGATATATTACTGGGCAATAAGTCAAAATTATTGTCATGTAGTCTTCTGCCCAATTTTATCAGGCATATCTGATTGTGTATCTGAAGATGGTTTTGAGCAAAGTTTTCTCCATTAAATAATGCAAAAGGTCTCAGATGCAAAACATTTCAGAAAACCGTATCAAATATGATACATGTGGCATTATAAGGTTAGAAAACGGTCTGCAGTCATGAAATGATCTGAGACACATGTAAAAAACATTCAGTCCAAGAAAGAGATTGCAACAACAACGGATCTGTTTTGACTTCTCTCATTCCACTGTTGATCTGCGTGAGGTCCTCCTTCAGATCTGCATAGCTCGGCTAGTGTGTTTAGAAGTGTTAAATGGCCCCCTGACCTGCTGCAGTCTGTTATCAGACCAGCTGAATGCCAGGCCTGCTAACTCATACTGGCATCAATGCCCACGCCTGGCAACAGTCACAAATCAGTCTGATACACAAACACACATGTGCAAACACTTACAGACAAACATGCTTCACACAGGCACACACCCATCCGCCGGGCACTCAGCAGAGGGTGAATAGCCAGTGATCTTCCTCCGCCCTCCGCCTTATCAGTGAGGAGCGTTCCGCCTTAGCCATGCATACTGTACAGTCATTAATCATGATTCTCATTAATTATCTATGCACCCGACTGGCTAATTAACACATCAGCTCAAGCAGAACTAATGCAGCATGCTAGTTCACCTCCCACTCACAACCAACACACACACACACACACACACACCCTCCAAACCAACTTAAACCCCTGCCTCTACCAAACTTTAGTTCCAATCAGCTGCAATGAAGAAAGTGACACACAAGAAAAACATTTAATCTGACAGCACAGTTCAGGGAAAGGTGAGGCGCAAACCACCAGCTCCAGTCTCGGGAGCGTTAGGCTATCTATTTTCAGTCTGTGCATGTGTAATGTCTTCGGTAGCAATTTATATCTTCGCTGATGCTACATCTGTGCCTGTTGTCATGTTGTCTTAGCGGTTTGCACCAGTCCATCTTCAGAATGTATTTGGACAGCGCCTAATGAATGGATGAAAACAGTATATGTCACCGCACACATAAAGGGATGACAACAGTGCCACCTTAAAAATATATGTGTAAGCCCAAAGAGTCTTATTTAACATTTATAGGTATGCTGTATCATTCCAGTGAGCAATGTTCTGCTTTGTAGCTATTTAGCATAACAACACTTCTTTCGACTTTTCTAATGTGGCAAATGAATGCAAATGAGGCATGCTTCTGCAAACTGCTTAGAAGCAAAACAAACTTGGCTGTATTTTGTCATCCTGGGTGGTGTGGTGGCATAGGCCGGGTCATACTTGTTTTGATAGTTGTAAAAAATAGTGGGAAAGATATATCTGTGAATACATAGTAAGATGAGTGGGTGATATACCAAAAATATTGAATGTACCATAATTTCTGTGCAAGCTGTTTCCATCTCTTCCTACTGAAGTTTGATTAAAAAGAAAAAAATGTATTCCTTTCAAGATGTCACAAAGTCAAAAAACAATGGAGGGTGGAATTGCCAGGCAGAAAAAGATAAAAATCTGACTACACATGCACTAATGTGTGTGTGGCGCAGGCAAATCAAATCTGTTTAAAACTAAAACGTCAACAATCGCATTCGGACCTTAGTATGCTAAGAGATTAAATAAATATTGCCTCAGTATCAGATAATGTATTGCGAGAAAGGAAATCAGAAGATCAGCAAATATGACAAATGTGTTGACTGGCTTCTTACTCTCACCCTGCTGCCCTCGTACTCATAAGAATTATTATAAGCACAACTGAATAAAACAAACCAAGTGTTGCTTTGAATTTTGCTACACAAGGAGTTGTAAGATGGAATTATCTTTTAGTGCTGTGCTTCGAAACCTAAAGGAGAAAGAAAGCTGTGAAAGTTCCTCCTTCCACATTTTAGATAATTCATCCCTCATTATAGCGGCCTCTCACATACTTCCAGGTCATTTCTGTCAGACGGCTGATCAGATGTTAGTTTTTCAGCCTATTTAATTTCCATGAACTATTTGTTCTGATTTTGAATTAAAAATGTTTTTAGAAACTTAACACGAAACTCCCCACCTTGATGTGGAAGAAAGTACATGCAGCAACAGCATGAAAATGCTGTTAATCGTAACTTCTGCAATCTTTGCTCTGCAGGAAATCGAGGCTTCAAGAACCTCACACTGGTCACCATGAGGACTGAATTTTCTTTTGCTCATTTGCATTTTGTGGACCTCTGTTTTTAGTTTGAGCATTAAGCACAAATACGTACAGAACTGGATGAGACAGAGAGTAAGATTGTGGTCACTCCATGCGGAGTACAGAAGAAGTTTTAGGTCCTACTGGGATATCCGACCCGTCCGTGTGGTTTATATGCAGGTCCAGCCTTCGCAGTATTTACTCCCTTTAATCTCCCATGAGGCCTTGGGCTAGAGTGGGATATGTGCCTCAGGGTAAAATGAAGGGTAATTCACACTGAGACATGGAATTATAATGTTTCCATGCATGAAGCCTCTGAATAATTTACGACACTGAATGGCTTAACATTACTCATCCTGCGCACACACACACACACACACACACACACACACACACACACACACAGACACACGGGTCTACAGCTACCCCGGCTATGGCACAGATTTAGTTGTCCCCCTCGCCTAGCCATTTCACTAGTGCATCACTAAATACAGTCCCCTCATATTTTCTTTCTGACAGGTTGTGCAGCGTGTAATTATGTCCCCTCTGAAACCAGGGTGGTAATCTCACACACTTGTCTGGCCATTATTCCATCGGGCTCTGGCTTCTTTCTACCTACACCATGTCGGTCTCCCCACCTCCCCTCTCAGACACAACCTGCCCTTTCAGCTGAGCTCTGATTTCTCTATCTCCTCGTCTTCATATCTGTGTCTCCTTCCCTCTCCATGGGCCAGGAGCCTGAATGAGAGAAAGAAGGAGGAAGAGAAAGAGGCGCTCTGACATTAATGAGATTGCTCGTTAAGAAAGGAGGGAGGGGGAGAAAGAGAGAGGAAGAGAGGTGGAAAATGGAGTGGCTGTAATTGGGAGATTTTTGAAAAGGAGAAGAAGAAAGGACAGAATTAGGTTTCCATCCAGGGCCAGTCTGTGTGTGTGGGGGACGATACAGAGGGGACTAAATATAAGGTGAGAAAATGACTTGTTGGATTTCTCGAGAGGTGCTTAAGGTCAGACACACCTATCAATCAGGTTCATACAAAGACCTGGGTCTGCCCCCCCCCCCCCCCCCCTCCTTCCCACCACCCTCCCTCCATCTCTTTGTGGAGACAAAGAAACACTTTACAGTAACTGCTTCTGGAGAATATTTCCTCCCGTTGCTTGTAGCTGCTGCACTGTCAGCAGGCCCATTACAGAAATGCATCCCATTGGCATTTTGCTTCTTGTTGAGCAGAAAGGCTTGAGAGGAGGGCTGCTCTACAACACCACACACTACCTGCACAATCGGCTTGGCTCACAGTGACATAAAGAAATGTCAAGCTCTCTGCATGCACCCACAAATACGAAAAACAGAGTGATCTTTCATTATAGGATGCCCTCCCTTCTTCCTCTGCCCGATCAGGAGAGATTCTGCCAAATCTTGTGGGATCCCAACTGTAAAAAGTCATACCCTGGCATGTCACACATACCTGTGGGAGAAAAATCAACAGTATACACACACACACACACACACACACACACACACACACACACACACACACACACACACACACACACACACACACACACACACA
>JABUIW010000018.1:4890433-4956607 GCA_013363375.1 Menidia beryllina | reverse complement strand
ACACACACACACACACACACACACACACACACACACACACACACACAAAACAAACGTTACTTTCTTGGCTGCGTGTGCAAAGGTTTATTCTTGTCTACAAGAATAATACAGTTTTGAGGATTATGGAAGGAACCCACAGAGAGGTAGACGAAAGAGGGTTGCATGAGAAAGAAGAGAAGGATAAGGTGGAGTTATAGTAAAATTAGAAAGTTAGACTCAGGGCCACGGTGACGGGGAATAAAAGCGGGTCATGATGGTGCATAGAAAGAGTTAAGTCCACAGTTCATACAGCAGCATGGATTATCTCTACCTCTTCCCCCCTCCCTCATGCTCCAATCTCTCCATTGTGTGCTGCTATATAGTTCTATAGAACCACCATCATGGGGGGAGTGAAAGAAATTCCCTCATTTTCTCCTGCTAAATTAATAATATGAAGCTTTGTATCCCTCTCAGCCTGCTTTATCCACGTGTTTGGCCCCCCATCTCTGCTTTATTTCAGAGTATTATTCAATTCTATTATTCCTTTGGCTGTATGTTTGAGAGTAGATGCTGGTGTCTGAGCGTGCACTGAAAGTAAGCCAGACAGCCTGCTCACCAAGCTGAGCACAATATTCTTTCTTATGCAGCTGAGAGACTTCAGTGAACCAAAGAGAGATGTTAGAAACAATAAGAAATACAGACTGAAATATGGTGGAGGAAGTTGGGTGAGAATGGGGGAGAGAAAGTGACGAAATTGGCGGAGGTGTGAGATGAAACCAAATAGATCAGAATCACAGTTTCTAATAAGAGGCATGACACGTTCTCATCGTTCACCATTCCTCCCTCTGTTTCCCCCACAGCATTCCCTATTTATCCCTTCCTCTCTCATCTGTTTTGTTCTTTATCACAGAAGAAAACTGAAAAACAAAAAATCGGCAGCCTGCATGGCTCTGCACGAGGGAGCAGACCATGCCTTTTGATTTAATAGAATCAAAATAGTAATGCTGCCTCGTGAGCAAAAAATACCCACTGGTCTGGATTGTGGAGCCATTAATGGAGATCATTTCCTTATAAAAGATATCTTTTATTTTTTACTGACAGTCAGAACTGGCCTTTTAAACTCTTGTGCTATTTCTTGCAAAAATCACTCACATTCTGTGACTTTAACAGTACAGAAGCATGCCAAATTTGTAACTCTACATTCAGACTAAGGCTCTTTAGAGCTGTTGTGCTTGTATCTTAGACATTTTCTTTCATATTAGCCATGAGATAGAAGCTTCCTGATTGCTTTCAGTAACATCAGAGAAGACTTTTGTCCCCGTGTCAACCAGCTGACTGCTGGCACACTTACAGCAAACCTGCAGCAGACAACTTTAAGAACTTTGTACTTTGAACTTTGAATTGCCTTTGTACATGATAAGCACCAACATTTTCAGTTTGAAATCAGACTAAGAGGTTTCCTTGGAGGGAATGTATTGACAATGTATGAGACAAGTATAACATTTAAACAGGTAGGGGTTAAGGAGATTATCATTGAAAAGAAAATATCCTGACAATCGCAAAATATACAGATTCTGTCTTTTCATTTATACATTTTTCCACCAAGGTTATTGATGGTGCTTGTTTTGTGATTCGGGGCTCTGCTTAACCAGCTAACGTACTGCCAGGTAACAATGAGTCTACAGCAGTTTGCATGTAAGTGAAATGGGGCGGAGACCGGCCATAGCATTTCCCCCATTACTTCATAAAAACAGGTGGGGGTGGGGGTGGCCCAGGGATAAGAGCAGTTGCATGCCAATGGTTTGATCTAGGCTAAATCTAGGCGAAGATTTTGAACCCCCCATTGCCTGCAATGCAATCTCAAATCGGGAGCTGTGTTTTGTGTCGTGTTTGTGCCGGTCCCAATCCCGGATAATTGTGAGGACTGTGTCAGACTGGGATGACCTCTGACAGGAAAAGCCCGTCAATAAAAACAGGTCTGCTCAAGATAATGTGCAAACACAGCGTTCTAATTAGTCAGCAATCTGCCAACTTCCAAAAACTTTTTAAATCTCTATCTCAAAAGTGGAGAAAATACTACATGTAGCCATTTGGAATCAATAGTATCGACTGAGGGATGATCCTCACACAAGACTGTATGATTAGGCACTGGCCCAGTTAAAGCAGTGCTCCCCAACCTCGCCTGCTATTTCATCTGCCTCCTCGGCTTTGTTTCTCCTTCTGTGCCAGTGGATGTCTTTAATCAAAGTGTCAATCAGAAAACAACACATGGAAGAGAATGAAGTTAAATCCAATACAAGATACACAAGATAACACAGCTGTTAAAACCATCAGCTGCCTGCTAGATAACAACCCTGTCACCCACATTAAGACTCTCTCTTGCTGGCTTTTTTCTCCTCTTCTTCACTTCAACCCTTCATCACTGTCTGATCTTGCCCTGTTAATGGCAAAATGAATGGTTGTTAAATCTCTCCATCTCTTAATCATTTTTCCCCCCTAAATTAAAGTCGCTGTGCATCATAGTCTCCTTGAGGGTGATTATTGTTAACAAGAAGTCTGAATATAGCCATTTAAACTGGAAAGATTGAAATGAGATTCAAGATTATGGTACAATAAATCCGAATGAGAAAAGCTGCTGGCTTTAGCCTGTATCCCAAAACGGGGGTTACATTTGATATTTTTACACACAGCAACACCTTTAAAATACTCTGGTTTAAATAAAAAAAAAGACGCTTAAATCAAATAAACCCCGAAGAGAAAAATCAACTGAGCAAAAGATGGGAAGCCTGATTACAACAAGTAATGAAACAGAGCTTTAATTAAACACTGCTGTGCCACTGTAAGAGCCTTGACCCCCTAAATCTCCTTTTCAAAGCACACACAAAAAAAAAAAAAACCTTAATTTCTCCCATGCAGGTCCAATGGACGATTGCTGGATTAAAGCGGTGAGATTATTCGAAGGATTGAAGCAGATTAACCAGTTAAGGTCCTGCAACAAACAGTGACCTGCCGCCCAAACTGGACAGATTATCTATCTGAGAGCAGAGAACCAGAGGAACAGAGACAGAACATGCAAAATAGGGAGTCAATTTGAAAACAAAGGCAGACAGCAGGAGATAAAACAAGACCAAAGGTGGGCCAACCGGTTAAAGGAGGCGAAGAGTGACGGCTTGTCTGAGCACTGATAGACATTTAAGCTAAACAGACATTTAACAGACAGATTGGCAGAGAGATAGCGAGCGTGGTAAAACTGTGAATTAATGGACGGTGACTGCAGGAGGAGAGGCTTCTGTCACCACCTGCAGGAGCCAGAGGAGGCAGAGCTTGGCTTTGAAACAGCATGGTTAAAGAAGGACAGATAAGATAGGACTGCAAGCTATTCATCACATTTAAAGAAAAGGTGACATTTAGCTACGTGACAGCTTGGTGTGTCTGTCGAGTGGGGTTGCACAGGCTAAAATAAGGGTGAAAAGCTTGAAAGTGACAAGACAGGCTTTCAAATGGCATTTTGACATGCTTTTCTTTAATTAGCTTTAGATGAACCAATTCTAACCTTTTTTCTCCTAGTTTTATTTCAGTGCATTGAAACATTGTCTGGGGTCCGTCGACAAAAAGTGAGAATAATTGGACTAGTACTGCACAAAAATGACCAGCAGTTGTTGTTCATGAGCATAGCTACATGGTATGGTGAAATATAACCATCACTTTCACAAAAAAACAACACAGAAAGACGCAAATAAACACCTCTCTCTTGTCAGGGTGAGATATAATATGGGGAAAGACTGCAAATGGATTTATGGAGCACGTGTGGGGCATGGATGGAAAGCTGGAGATAAAATGAGCTTCAGACAGCAAAACAAAATCAGACATTTTGTTTTAAGAGGACATAGGAAAAGGAGACATTCAGAAAAGTGTCAAAGCAGAAAACAGGGGTAGGATGTGCACATTGACAATGGCAGAAAGATGGAAAAATTAGTATAGAAATGACAGGAGAGAGGGAAAGGCAAGAGGAGGAGGAAAATAGAGATGGGTGAGTTGGGGGGGGTCTGCAGGTTCATAATCCCCTTACAGACAGCTTTGTTGAGTGATTGACGGCCCAGCGCGCCACATTAGAGCCAGAGAACAGGGGGGGGGCACCATTACTGGAGGGATTATCTCCCCCCGGCTTACACCGCCCTCCCTCACAAAACCACCTCATCACCACCTCATCACCTCCCTCTCTATAGGGTCAAGTGGTACAGGCCAGTTTTTGTTGTTTTCACTCTCCCTTTTAATGCACGTCCCAATAGCTTGCTTTGTCTCGCATGATTGTGTTGTTTTGCAAATAATGCTTAAAGTGGTGACGGGGGGGTATACTCAGCAGGGGAGGGGTGTACACAATCCCACGCAGGGCATGTACACAAGCACACGCACCCACGCATGACGCATGCCTGACATCCACACAACAGCACAAAAGTAGACACACACACATAAAACTCAGCATGCAAGGGCATCATGAGGCTACAAAGGCACTTAAACAGGCCTTTGAGTGAATTCTTTTGTTCTAGCTAAGTACCACCATAATAGAGTTAGTTTGCCCGACACAAAAATGATTCAGTTTAAGATGAAACATAAGACTAAAGGGAAGGAACTGATTAGAAAGAGATAGCATAGAAAGTACAGTTAAATTATAGCGTTAATGCATGGCAGCAAAGTTATTGGGCTACTCCACAGAAGCTGCTTCATGGCTTTGAGAAATCAGATAATGCATATTATTTACCAAGTGCCAGAATACACCTCAGAGACTGGTTGCGTTGCAATGCTCAGCTGAGTACACAAACAGTGTGCACACATTTAACGGCCACTCAGGACTAAGGCTCCAGATGGGCTCAGCCTAAAAGAGACCAGTGGCTTTACTGAAACATGCAAAATGGGCAACCATACACAAACACCATAGCATCTGTGAACGAGACGAGACACACTTTCTTGAAAAGCTGCACCGCCGAATGATTATCCATGCTAAATCAGCATACCATGCATTTAGGGATGCACAAACATTTCCATAAGGTACAGGATTGCACAGCCTTGACAAAGTGACCTGCAGTCATGCCACTCATCCATCAACTGAAAGCCAAGGAATACAAGTGAGAGACTGTCCAAAAAGAAAGCTTTTGTCCCATCTCCCCCTTTTCCCCCTCAGAAACAGCATTCTTCTGACTTGATTTTCTTTGTGGGAAAGGATGGAGAAAGGGAGGAAAGAATGAAAGGATGAAAGAAGAGAAGAAAGGAGGGTGCTCCATCTGTTTTCCCCCTCCTGTAGCTGGGGACCTGCAGTACAGCTGCACTCCAAAAAAGAACACGACTGATAAAGAGAGGGAAAGAAAAAATACTTTCAGAAGGGAGGTAACAAGATGGGGTAGCTAATGAGAGTAAGACTTCCTGATTTGTGAAGAATTTGATGGGAGTAGTAAATTGTTAGCATTTGTATGTGTGTTTGATGGTGTGTGTGTGTGTGTGTGTGTGTGTGTGCGTGCGTGTGTGTGCGTGTGTGTGTGTGTGTGTGTGTGTGTGTGTGTGCACAAAGAGCTCTGGTTGACAGTCACTCGCAAATTACTTTGACACCACAGTGATTGGCAATCACGATTCTTCATTCTGTCTTTATCACAGAGGTCCTATTTACTGGTGGACAGTGACAAGCCAATGAGGAGAAACAGACACTATAGATCAAGAACCACCCACAAAGAGTAGCGTAACAAAAGGAAAAAGAGAAAACTACAGGAGGAGGAGATGAGAGCAAGGATTTTTTAAAGAAAAGTGAGAATAAATTTTACTGTCTGCCACCCAACTGTAACATGATAACAGCTTGGATATGTAGTGAGGGAAACTTACACTGGTGGTGAGTCAAGCAATGAGAGAGAGGAAGCAGAGGAGAAGACAAAGAAAATGAAAGGGGGATTAGCGCAGAGAAGTGGACTGGTTTTGCAGACGACGAGAGGACTAAGAGTGCGTGTGGGAGAGTGTGAAGCCAGAGAGTCGAGTGTATGTGAGGGCTTTCAGTGGAAGCTCTGGGAGGGGAGCTCTTTTGTTCATGGGGAGCAGAGGGAGGAGTGAAGGAGAGAGCGTGGAGATGAAGGAGAGCAAGAAGGGAGTGAGGGATATGCTACTGACGAAAAGAGAAGGGGAGGTGGAGTGTACCTCTAAGGAAATCCAAGCCCCCCGCTTGGACTTTTTCCAGAACTGGAAGCAATAACATTTTTCATCTGTGCATGCATGAGTGTGTGTGTGTGTGCATATGCAAGCTCCGGTGTGTGCACGCATGCCTGGAAGAGTGTGCGCATGTGTACATTAATACTGATGTGCGTTAATCTTAACTGCGAAAAATGAAGACAAAGACAAAAGAGACACAAAGTAGGCGCGGCTAAAACTGCTCGAAAGCTGCTTTTTCAGCACACACACATGCAGACACACACACAGAGTCGGCACCGGAGTATCGGATGGTGGGACCTGCAAGAGCCAGGACAATCCCCTTCAATGCTAGTGCCACACAAGATGGATTTTATCAAAAGTTACTTGTCCATGACAAAAAGCACCACGGTAGGCTCCGTACGCTGAAAACACACGCACACACAAAAGGAAAACACATTTGGAGGCTCTCAGCTAGTTTTCTTTTGTACCTGCAGTAAATCTTTCCTTCAGGTTGAAATACTATCATTTCTATTTCCATCATCAAAGAGATGGGAGAACTCATGTTGGTTTTACAGCCTTGAATTTTAGTGATGATCCATTGCAGGTCTAATGTGTTCTATAAAAGCAGCCCCTCTGGATAATTTTTCTCAGTCAAAAAGAACAGTTAAGCACTCTAACTGTGTGACTGACCTTCTAACTTTGATACAATATAGGAACGGGCTGGAAACATATTAATATCAAACTCTTGAACATTTAATATACTCAATTACTTGACCGCTTGACATATATACATATATATATATATATATATATATATATATATACATACATATCTTATACTGAGCCACTATTTAGTGTTTATAAGTACACAACTTTCACAAAAAAATGTATTGCCTTCTTCCTTTAGGCCCCTACCATATCTTCTGTAAAATGACACTAAGACACTGCTATGACTCAAATTACCGTGGTCTGTGATCACAGTTTAATCCACTTAGTTGTTTCAACAAGACTTTTTTTTTTTTGCTGTCACATGTGAGATTCAAAGCCAATAGTTTAAACAGAAACATACCACATATCTATAGGGTCAACACATTATTCTCAAAACAGAAATAAATCAGCGCTGTTCAGCAGTGGCTCAGAGTCCTCATATAAAGTCCAAACCTGTCCCCCAAAAAGACAGTTTATCTTAATATTACTTTTCCATTTCAGGAATGCATCTTTTTTATGTCAGTTCCACTTAAATTATATCTTAAGCAGAACCCAGGAAATTAGGCATGAGTTTTCCCCTCACAGCAAGGCAAGGTCGGTTTCCCCAAAGACTATAACAATGATGGGCTAATGCTGAAGCCAGATGCTCTTTGCTCACTGTACGGTCTTTTAACTCCTAATTAGAACTATGCATATGTGTGCACACTCAAGCATCAGAGGAGAGCAAAGCGTGAAGCCTGGAAAAACAATCAAGGTGCTGAGAGTCAGGCATGGAGAATATTGCAAAAAGAGCTGCGATGGAGACTTAGGCGTGTGCATATATAGGGCAATAAATGTGGTCATTAAGTTCGGAGCCAAGTTTCAAGATGACTGGTTGTTACTGACACGGGGCAGACCGGGACAGCGCTTCCCACCAAAGCCTCTTAGCATGAGGATCATCTCTGACCCATTGTAAGTCAACACTAAAGCTTGTGTGGAAGCTAGCATGGTCGGGAGCAACAGGTCTCCATGTACCCCACACATAAGACCAGACATCCACCACAAAGCCACAGAGCCCCCCCCTCTCTTTCCCACACAGGCCAACATGCACACACACACACACACACACACACACACACATAGAGCGTGTACCATCGTGTAGCCGAGGAGTGATTAGATGTTCTGCTCTGTAACCAGGATCCGTGAAGGCAGGATGATTTATTAATGCTTACGTTTGTGGTTCCATTTGTTTCTGCAGATCACGTGATAAGAGTTTCTCGTGCCAAAGATGTATATGTAAAACATGAGATATTTAAAGAAATCCCCACCTGTAGCCACTTCATCACATGCAAAAGCATCTACCGGCTGTGCACCTTGCATTTCTTGGTCCATTTTGTTGTTTTACGGTGAGTTATTTGTTTTCTTTGACATGACTTATAGAGATTGTGTTCCACACAAGATACAGTGGAGTGAAATAAAGACCAAAAATGCAAGTTAAGCTTTGAACCTGAGGCAATTTCTTACAATGGCTGATAAAATAAAGAGTTGTGAGCTTGTCATATTACAATCCTTATTTTAACCCCTCTGTACTATTTGCAGCACATCCATTAGTGAAATGTGGAAAAACAGCTGAGAACAAAGAGGGTTCCTCACCGAATGTAAATTACAACACTCCATCTTAGAGAGAAGTGAACTTCAGAATTTATTATTGAGTGGAAGAGAAGCTCTCCCTGAAAATGATTGATTTAGCTTTTGGCAAATGAAGTCTATCAACACAATGCTCTGCTATGTGACGTTTGGCATCATTTCTGCCACCGAGTCATGCAAGCTGCGCCTGCTGTTAAAGCAGAGTGCGTGTTTGCATTGTGTCATCTTATCATTCGAGATGTAGTATATACAGAGAAGAGGAACAGCTCGTTACTCAATTGCTCCGTGCGAAGTTGATCAAAGAGCTCTCTCTGCCCTAAAAGTCAATGAATTCCTTTAAAGCTTACCAGGTTTCATGCTGGACTTCACAGGGATAAATATTATGGGACGTGTCAGTAATGAGGAATGAGGGGCCAGCTCAGTTGTAGCTGAGCAGGAAGCAGCTAGTCACGGTGGTGACCTACAGATCATCAGTCACTCTCTATGTCTAAGCCGTGTCACATCAGCCACTACCTTCGTCAAAGCCCGCTGGGCTTCCAAGCCATCCATCTCTCTCCTCGGCTGCCTTCTTTCCCTCTCTTTCATGCTTTTTGTTTCCTTCACTGAGTCTTTTAGCTCTCTGCTCTCCTCTATCTTTCCCTCATCTAACCCTGACAACACCCACTTTTCTATTTTTGCCCTCCCGCTCATATCAGTGGAAGATGTTTGCCAAAACTTCAGCAGTGACAAGGCACAGCTGTCCGGCAGCAGACCCTCTAATTTGTCTCTTTTGTTCAGAGATACACACTCACTCACTCACTCACTCACTCACTCACTCACTCACTTCTTAACATTCAGTTACAAAACCATTTTAGGCCTGTGTCCAATCATGCCGCTACGCTGACATCCGTTAGCAGACAGCAAGACGGGGCAGAAGGAGTTTTGATGTGGATGAAAGTGACGGGACATAAAAGCAGACAAGAGAATTAATTCTGGATACAACAAGGAACTGACTAGGAGATAAGAGGACAAAACATGTGTCTTGTTTTGGATTTTACAAACCATGCATGACTGTATGCCTAGATTATGAAAATAAAGACTCCGCAGTGGTGTCGACATTTTTAGGGACAGGTGTCATGACTAAAAAATTCACTCAGACTACAATCTTAACTGTCATAGAAAATTTGAATAAACTCAGAAAACACCAAAAGAGGAAGTTTGCAATATTTAAAACAGGTTACAGAGACTGCATGTTGAGTTTCCTGAGTTGAAAAATGTTTGATACACTGCTTAGATAAGTTAAAAAAAACATTGAAAAACTCTTCTTTCACTCAGAAAATCAGACTTTGGCACTTAATAACGACATAAACCACTTGGTAATAGGGAGATTTTACATGACATACACAGAACAGTGTAGAGCTTAGAAATCGGAATGTACGGTTTGGTATTCATGCTGCAAACACACCCATGCCAGCACATCTTACAAAGTCATAATCGTTTCAACTCCTGCTGCTGTGCTGTTTATCTGGAATGTCAAAGTCGCTGCTGCATTATGAGCCCAACACTGTGTTGCGGAGATGTGAGGAGCGGCAGCAGAGCTGGGAGTCTCATGATACTGAGCCTGAATTAAACTAGGGAGCAAAGGAGGGGAAGCAGATGGATGAAAGAGGAGGGAGAAAAAAGGAGAAAAAGAGGTTTGAGTAAGAGCTGAGAGTCTGAGAAAAAAGACGGTGGAGGCAATAAACGCTGCGACGGAGGTTCCACTTCCACTGCACACCCCTCTGGTCTATAAAGTCAATGCAGACGTTTATTCTGACTTCCCAGTCAAACAGTCTGATTCTCTGTGTCACCCCGGGGTGGAGTTGAGGGGGGGTGGGTAGAGGGCTTGAGGGAGGATTGACCTGGTCCAGTCCAAATGCTGCCAGGAGGATTGGATGATCCTGCTTAGGCGGGGTGTGCTGTGAAGCAAGCTAATGAGTGGCCTGTGTGTGTGTGTGTGTGTGTTGGCTGGCCTTGCTAAGGGGCTCCGGGTTCAGCCACTGCAGGCAATCTGCCCAGTGATGCTGGGACACATGTGACCCCGTCAGACCTGCGGCTTGGATTACTGTTACCACCACTACCATCCCGTGTAAGCCTGTTTGCTTTTGTGAATGCATACCTTTCCGTGCCCGAAAAAAAAAAAGAGCCCTTGTTTCTTCATGTGTTTCAACAATATGAGCTAGCTCAGCCGGCTGCACGATTTTCATATGCTTCATCCTAATCATCAGCACTTTTAGCTATTACCAAAACCCCAAAGTCACCTCTTAAGCCTAGGGAAGTGGCGACTAAATGAGCTCTTTCGCAAACTCAAGCACATTTACAACAATGCTTTATAACCGTTATGATGAATGCGCATTGTAACCGCCAAATAAACAAGTGATAAAATAATGAATACTTCTGACTGACAATAACTTCGTCTGTGTGAGTCCGTGTGTGCATCTGCCCTCTCGTGTTAACAGCCTTTACTCGGCGTGTTTTACACCCAAATGCACATGCAACAAAAGAGACACATTAAGACCACACACTCTTTACACATGTGTCTGACAGAGGCGAGAGGGGAGGGTCGAGCCCCGTGAGGCTCGTTTCTGTGTATGGGCGAAGGCATTTTCTGAGCACGAGTAGCTGCAATGGATCCGTCTGCTCACATGCCGGGATTTTCACAGTCAAACTGCATACCTGCGTTTACACCTGCCTGCCAGCAATGCCCAAAGAAAGGAAGAAAAGGGGAAACTTTTTAAGCCTCTGGCTGGGTCGGCTGCTTTCTGTTTTCTACCCTTTCCATCCTGCCACATCAGCTGAAACTTCTTTTCAAAGCTCCTGTTGCTCTCAGCTCATAAACTTGCGCACACTCCTCTTTTTCGCCAAAGGGAGAGCGGGGGGTAGGAGGAGAAGGAGAGTAAGAGTGAAGCTGCTAGGGTTAAAAGGCAGCTTGAGGGATATGATTCATAGTCGCAACCTCTCTACATTCCATTTTCTTGTTTTAAAACGCTCAGCTAAGAAGACACTACCCAGTGGATACTGTCTAATCATTTAGCCCAAGGATGTAGGCTAAAGGCTTTTCCTCAAGGTATCAATACATGCATTATTCATGAATGGGCTGATTTTAGATAGAGAAAGGCATTGCCTTTCAGGTGTTGGAATGGTGTTTCTTGGATATGACATCCTGTATGACCTATTAACATGTATTAGTCTCTCTGCTCATCCCAAAATGCCTTCACTGTGAAGATTTCCAGTGATTCCACTCTTTTCTTCTTTTTTTTCCCTTAGTAGAAACACTTACCCTAGTTAGCTAGTCTTTTATCCGGCACCAATTAGTCTGCGATTAATGAATTATTGAGAACCAGGAAAGGGAGATTAAATTTTAATGAGGATCTAAGGGGGAACAGTTGTATTACACGTCACCGCCAGCACGAGCGAGGAGACGCCCGGCCTCAGCAGCCGTTTACAATAATCCACAACCGTTTACCAAAGTATGAAAAGGGAGAAAAAAAGAGGGAAGCGAGCACAAAGCGGGGGTGAACGAGAGGTTTTGGCCTTGAGAGGAGACGCTGATATCAAATTTGTAAAAGAGCCAAAACCTACAAAATTCCATATGGTCTGATCAGAGAAGTGACCAAAGCCAACATTCTCTTCGCTTCAATTCATTTTCTGTTCTTTTCTGGGTGTGTGAGTGCAAAAAAAAAGAGAAAAAAAGTCTCCACCAATGTGACCTACCATTGTTTGATCTTGTTTGTGTGTTGCGTGCGTGGGTCACCTGCCACCCCAGCGCCTCCTCTACCCCCACACCCCAAAGTCCAGAGGAGTAATGTAAGATTCGATCTTTCATTAGGGCACCCATGTAAGACCGATAATGGAAGATGCTGAGATAAGGATAATGTATGTGTGGCTGGGGGGGGCTCTTCCCAAGGTGATCGTTCTGGTTCAGTTCGCTCTTCCTCAAGCAGAAACTGTATTGGCACTCGAGACTTAACTGGTATTGATTTACTTAGGGTTAGGAGAGTCCCTACCTTGGCTCTGCTCTCTCTTTCTTTCTGTTTTCTCTTTCACCTCCTGGCTTCTGTCTCTGTTTATATTCCTCCCTCAACACCTCTATCTCTTTTTTCCCCCTAGTAATTTCAGCGGATGGAGCAGTCAATAAAAGGGTGGGGGCCGCCCTTGGTAACAATAAAACGTAATAATAAAATAGATTTTGGTTATCATGTGTTGCCTATAAGTATACCCTCTGTAAAACCACGGATGAGTCCTTTAACACCTCGGCTCT
This sequence comes from Menidia beryllina, assembly GCA_013363375.1. Taxonomy (NCBI): domain Eukaryota; kingdom Metazoa; phylum Chordata; class Actinopteri; order Atheriniformes; family Atherinopsidae; genus Menidia; species Menidia beryllina. The sequence goes on along the minus strand of JABUIW010000018.1, from coordinate 4,943,850 downwards.
GCCATCCCTCTACACATTTTTTGGGTGCACCAGTGGCTGCTGTAGCATCATAATTAGCGGCTGGATGTGACACATGTTTCCAATTTGCTACGTCTGGTCACTGCACTGAGGGGAGGGAGTGACAGAGCGAAGAAGAAATAGAGACAGACGGAAACTGACAAGGGGGGAAAAAAAAGACAGACTGAGTACTAGAGGCGGGAGGTGAGGAAGCAGGGGCGTAGAGGAAATAAAGACAGCACAGGAGGGACACGATATTAAAAAAGACTGTGAAAAGATGACGAGGCCTCACGATGGGAAAAGTGACGAGAGGAGAGAGGTGGAGTGAGGCTGCAGGTTGACGGTCTGAACTTCAAAGCAGCGTAGTCAACAAAGGTCCCCGGGTTAACAATGTGCCAGTCCATTTGCTGCACAGACAACATGTGAACCGTACACGCTCCCCAGCACCTGACCGATACAGGCTACTGATTCTGCTTGCTTTTCGCCTCATTTCAGAAGTACAAATCAGATGTGTGTGGGCTCTGGGAGTCTATCGGAAGATGGACCCTATTTAAACAAGCTCTCAACATATTTCAGCCCAGAGCCAATAGCTATTTCGCCCTCAGGCAGCTGATAAAGGGAAGCTCTCGTCAAGTGGGGAGCAAGGAGAAACAAGTACATGAAAGTACGTAAGAGGACTAAGAAAATAAACTCAGGGAATGACTAAGCTGATTAACTATGAATAGTAAGCTCCATGAATAAGCTTCATAGTATACAAAAGGCTTTGTACTTCAAATATATGAGCGAGCAAATCTGTGGGAATGACTGAAGTCTGGTGTCAAAGCCACCACCCATCTAATTGCCAGTCGGGCCCATTCACTAAAGCCCTGACATCCACCTAACACCCAACTCCATTAGGAGACAATAGCGTGGAGTCACCTGTAAGGCCGAAAAATCCTGAGCTGTTAGCTTCTCCGTGGAAATTACCCCCCCGTGTCCAACTCTACTCCCTGTTGGGTGAATCCACCCACTGCTGACAAAAAGCCCTCATTAAGGGCTTCACGCCTCGCTCCACAGCAGGGGCCCACGCACAGCCACATCTGTGGAGAGGTGGAGGGCCGGAGCGGGCCGGAGCCCGCAGCACATGGACACTCTGGGAAGCCGTTAGTCCCTGAAAAGTCCTCCAGCAGGGTTGCGAGCCCAGGATTTGAGGGCTTGAGTCTAAGATTTTTATTTCCTTTGACACGAAAAGCCGTCTTACGTAGGCGCACGTTACAAAATGCCAGATATTCAATATAGTTTTATCAAGCTGGAAAGATTATTGGTTCCAATTTCCCCAGAAATCAATCTCTTCGGCCTTACAAGCTGTCTTATTACTGTGAGAAATTAAAAAAAATCCAGCTTCACAGCCACCTCGGTCCACTCAGACAAGGAAATTGGCAGAGGTGTGAGAAAAGTGGCCTTAGCTGTTAGAGCAAGAGGGCTCAGAGGTGTTCAAAATGGCATTTCCTCAACTAATGCCTGACACCTTCTCCAGAGGAAAGGAAGAAAATGCAAATGAACTGCCCGGGGGGCACACTGGGTGTTTGATAGGCCTGAGGGTCGGGGCCCTGGACTTAAATCAAGGTCATCCAGCAACAGCAATTAGAGCATCACATAAGTCTTTATTATCCTTTGCACAGCTTCCATCTCCAGGCCTGGAGACATTTCCAGTAAGAAGAACTGGATTATCCACAATAATCTATGAGTGTGACAAATTTAGAGCAGCTGTTAAAAACAGCAGCTAGCTCCAGCTCACCCTGTGTACATTTACAAGATTACATTGTTTAGAATAAACTTCAAGCACTAATGATGGAACTATGTTATTTTGGGGAAGAACGAGCAACAAACTTGCATTAGTAAAATATAAAAACTCAATTCAGGGCAGCTGTAGGCCTGCGCCCTGTAATCTCCTCCCTTGCCCAACTTTATGGCGTTATTTGTAGAACTGCTTCATCCCATTTAAATCTTCTTCACAGCCACGTTGAATTTGCAAGTTCTTGCAAGTCGTTTTTTCCATGAGAGGTTTTGGAAAACTTATCGTACAATGTGTTGGTCTCAGTGCTCTTACCTCTCGTTCAGGGAATTCCAATAGATGGGCTCCATATTGCTGGCCGTCGTCCCCAGTAAATCCAGTAAGAATACCAGCAGGATCCACAATCCATTCTCAGTTCCTCGAAACGCCATCTCAGCCCGGACACCCAGCATATGTAGCCCCATTAACACCAAACCAGCAATGCTTACTGCGCTCGTCGTACGTTTGCGAGAAGACTCTCAAAACAATGGATGTGCGACCACAGCCGATCAGGCGTTAGGTAGTGGCAGTCAAAGTGGAAAGGCAGAACCTGCTACGCGCGACCACATGGATCCAAAACGTCCTAAAATGAACTGGATCGCAGTAATATATATATAAAAATCACTTTAAAATGCAGGAGAAACTTGCTCAATCCGTGCGTCTGGGTGTCCAGAGAGGACGGGTTCTTAGCGCGTCCACGGGGTCGAACTATTTCAGTGCCAATCCCATGACTTTCGCATTCATTTTGTCATTGGTCGTCCCTTCTCCGAAAACAGAGCTCCTGGCTGAAAATAAAACTCCAACGGAGTACGGATTTCTTAAAAATTATTGCCTCCAAACAGCCAATTCTGTTGCCATTCGGTGCGCCCTAATTGTCTTTTACCGAACAGTGTTCCCTTGTTCTCTTTGCCAACTCTGTCCGATTTCACTCCCATTACCTTGTTTTCTCGCATGAATATTGTCGTCCTAGCATGTCAGGCAGGACTGAAAAGAAATCTTGTCACTTGTGCGAGGGCACAGTCGAGATGAGGGCAAAGCTGGAAAAGGTTAAACGTTTAAAATGAAGAAGATATCACTCGTGTCCACTGCTCCATCCTCATAAAGGCATGTTAATGCTAGGCAGGATCAGTCTTTACGCTTCACAATCCTTTTCCTCGTCTTTGTTTAAAAAGAAAACTGACCGGGCTGTAAATCCGCAAATCCCTCTCAACAGACTCGTTGAAAATATAGACAAAAATGAGAATCCAGATCGATGATAAATCCGAGAATCAATTCAAGCAATAACACACACACAGAAAAAAAAACTAAGAGAAACAAGCAGAAGAGCTAGAAAAGCGTGTGTATTGTAAAAATACAACACACCAGCCAACGTGAAACTTGTAAAGTGAATGAAAATAAAAATGAAAATGAAAATTGGAGGCGAGTTGTGCGCCTCAGTCCCAGTTGGAAATGGATGTCTATCCGACGCAGCGCACCATTTGGAGAGCTGAACTCGTCGCTTCTCGGCCAGAGGAACGCGCTCCGTGCGCTATCTCATCCGTCTTTCTGCCTCAAAATCCCACCGGTTTGACTTGCTCTAATGCTTGCAGCGCATTGACAGACCGACTGGCTTGTTTGAAAGGAGGAGGAGGGAAAAAGGGGACGTGGATAAATGGGGGGGAAAAATCCCCATCCTTCGACTGGCACTGACGAGGCGCAATTCTTCCAGGCTTTTGAGGATGGGGTCCCTCCAGCACCTCCTCTCTTCTCCTTCTCTAAAGATTTCAGTGGGCCCCCCCCGACTTGGACCTTTGGACTCCCCAGCGCTCTATTCTACCTTCTCACAGACGCTGAAGAAAAACCTCTCTCCCCCTCCACCACCACCACCACCAACAGAGATGCTCACAAACGTGTGCTCTCCCCTCTGCCGACAGAAGAGCAAGAGCGCCCTCAATGCATTTACTGAGCATCACACGGTGATAGGTAAGACTAGTGACGGGGAGGGGGGGTGCACTTCACATGCAATTTCATAAGGATATTATGCAAATGTGACAGTGAAGCTTCATACTATATGAGCGGTTCTAAAAAAATGGGCCTCAAACATCAGCGTGCGCTCCCATTATGAGTCCCTGCGGCTGCTTAAAGGGAAAGTTATGGTACTGGTTTTGGAGAAGGCTCATTTAAACACCCACGATTGGAGTTACTAACATACTTCGAGGCAGAAATGGGAGAAAAGCACAACACGATGGGAATTACTGGACTAAAATCCCCTCATAGATCCATGGACCAGTCTAAACTCCTCTGTGTTCGCCCACCAGTTGATGGAACAGGGGGAAGGGCCCCAACATCCACATCAAAGCAGGCTGTGCCGATTGATGAGTAGCGGTGAGTAGCTGGTTGACAGGTTCTACAGAGGGCCACACACACCGAGTATACACTGAGGCCCCAGTCTGGCCACTATGACATTTTACTGGTTAATCTGACCGAGACTTGAGGAGTGTCAAATATGTGGCTGTACTGCCATCATGTGGTAGTTTGACTGCATGCCACTGAGTGGTGGCAGAGCCCTGGAAGTATTAAAAGCCAAAAGTACCTTTCACTCTACCCCTCTGAGAAATGTTGTGTTTTTAATAAAATGTCTTTCATCTATATTCTCGATCCTGGATGTTTTTGTAGTTGCATTTAGATATCCACCTGAAACAAAACACAAGAAAAATAAAACAATTGTTAGGCCATGTTGTATTTTTCAATCTGGACAGGAGCTATTTCTGTGATGTACAAGTATGAGCGGAATTTGAAAACTATTGCAGAGAAATACATTTTTTTCCGCAAACTCACAAAAACATTAATATGATGCCCTGCCTCCCCCCGTACAGTAGTGTTCATATGGCATTTCCATCAAAGAAGCCAATCCTGTACGGGGGAGCACATGACTCCCACCTGCTGCCGGTAATGCTTTATTCTAGTCAACCATCAACTCCCCAAACTAGCTCAGCGCAGCAAAGCTAGAGACACCCACTGAGAGACCAAAACAAGCAGGTAGAGACTTTTAATATTTGTCAGTGAAAGGATTTCCCTTCACATCAACAAAGAGGGGAAAGCTGGTAGCACCACCGACACCTCCTGCTGTTCCCGTGCAGCCGGGGAAATGAAAGGGAGGCAGAGACAGACAAGAGTATCAAGACTGAGGATGAATATATCAGAAAGTTATGTCTAAAAACAACAGCAGCAGCAACAACCAAAAACACTCTCCTGAAACTGATGTGGCGTCACGTTCAAGGGCACTGCGGCAGGGCAGAGGAGTCGGGCCGGCTGATGGATAATCTGCAAATGAAGACAAAAGCGCAGACTTTTTCCCGAGCAATGCAAAATTACAGCGTGCTTTTGTAATTGCAGGCTCTGACATCCAAACAAGAAACAAACATAGCCATGAGGTTTTGGGAGGCTGGACAGAGGGGGAGGAAAGGCGAGTGAAAAAAGAGAAAGAGAGCGAAGATGGAGCTGTTTTTGTGTCGCTGACCTCTGGAAACCTTGGCAGGGCAGACGACAGAGTTAAACATGGTAGAGGAAGATAGACCGGTTTAGAGACGACAGTGGTTCAGAAGTGGAGCTGTCGTGAAAGCCAAACCTTCTGCACAGTCTGGGACTCTGTTTGTGTGGGAAAACCAGGCAGCTGGTGGCTTTTGGTTTTAGAAACCTCAGAAAGAGACCACCTACCCCAGATCAGCAGTACTGTCAGATACCTGAATGTAACGTTGAGATTGATATGGAAAAGAAAGACAGATCCCTTTGCCAGGTAAACACTCATCGTTGGTATGTTGGGGTTTATTAGTCCTCATTTGTTCAGACTGACCTCATTCACTGCACCAACCTTCAACTCTTCTTCATAACAGCACTCTGTCCCCAGTGACTCCGGCTATGGTCTGCTACAGCTGCCACACTTCACCACAGAACACACTGTAAACACACATACAGGCATACACACATTTACATAACCTCAAGCCATACTTGCATGGAGCACATGGAGCTGAAACATAAGCACTTACAGCATGTGCGTGGTGGATACGGGCCATGGTGTGGGGGTTAAGGTTGGGAGTAAATGCATGAGCACATGCAGACTCACAAACCAGCACAGACACCCACAGTGGCGGCAACACAAAGACCTCAGACAGGAAAACATGCACCCCGATGGGAATGAAATTCGCTCCATGGGTGGTGTGGATGTATATGTGTCGGGGTTTGGATGTGCGTGCACGTGAGTGTGTGCTTCTTTGTCAGGTTATTGAACCCTCGCCCGTCTTGCGGTTGATAGGTCTCAGCTGCACGTCTTTATCCTTCAGCATCTGTCCATCCTTGTGAGCCTCCTCCTCTTCCTCCGTCTCCCTCTCTTTCTGAAACACACTCACTCCGCAGCAGCAAAGCTGCGAGCACACACACACACACACACACACACACACACACCTCCTCGTGGCTTCCTGTGACATGGAGAGCAGGGGCTGTGGGGAGACTAAACAGGGAGGGGAGACACTCTGCAGCATGGGATGTGCAGTTCACACATATGGATCCTGTGGATTCTGCATGAGTAAACAATTTGTACTTGATAGCTGACCTTTCTAACATACACATTTACATTTGCATGTTTAAGCAGGCTCTATATTAGCTGGCATTTCAATGTTCTTTTTCATGCATAATTTCTCACAGTTGTATCTTCAGCGCTAGCAACAATATTTACCATTTTGGGTCTAATTTAACTCTACAGTAGGGGTAGAGTAGGTTTTGGGGTTTGCAGTTACATACCATGTCTTCTTGACTTTTCTCGTGTTTTTGGACATTTTGTGCAGAGATTGAAGAAACATATTTCTCGTTGCTTTGTCTCTGTGAAGACTGATAGGACAGGACAGGCCTAAATCTAACCCTGACATCCCTCAGTGCTGGCAGGAGTCCCTGGATGGCTGGGCAAAAAAAAACACGAGGCTGTTCTCATCGGACACCTGAGACCATCCCCGAACAGAGACATGCATGAGTGCCCGTCATCACAGGACCTACTCTTCAGTGTGGTGATCGGAAGCTAAACATGTCTTTGACAGATGAGTCATTTCATCTGCAGAAGACCTTTAAATCAAGATGAAACTATATACAGTCAAAAATAGACTTGTTTCTAGTTATCTGGTCTTCCCTAAATGTGTTTCCTTAAAACTTATGCTTTGAAGAAACAAATTTTTAATAAAACACGTGTTCAGCTGGTGACCTCACTTCCAACCGAGTTCAAAGTGGAAAAATCTGTTTCTCTAAGTTGTGAAAGACCAGAAGCTGTTTTTTTTTCCTATAAACCTTTTAGCTTGTTTAATCGGAGAGGCCATTCGAGGGCTGAGATCAAAGTTGTGCAGCGGGCAGTAAAAAATAAAGCTCGACTTTGACAAGCAGTGCATAAATTCTTGTTTTTTAAACTTCCTGTCTGATTGCTTTCTTTGAAATCCCTCAACTATATCTCATTGATAGCAACCCCTACACATCATTAGCACATTAAGATAAAGCTGCCATGCATTTAAAGTTACACGTTCCAATTTTTTCACCTTTAACACAGCAGTAAACAACTATGTGCCGTGTGAGGAAGCAGCAGCCGTCTCACTCAGAGGGCTTTGTGTTTCCTGCTAATGAGCTCCCTGTTATCAAGGGATGCTCCAGCCATGTGTAGATTAATGTGCACATGAACAACAACCAAGCCTACAACCAAACAGGTCTCAAAACAAAAAGTGAAACCCTCTCAAAAACAGAATTGATTTATAGAACAGAATTGCTTGTTTTGTTTTTTTGCCTCCAGAAAAAGAAGCTTAACAGAATGATAGATAAATACAGTTTAAATTTACTCCACAAAATAATCATGAAATGTCTTTTCAGGGGATAAATTCTCATTTTACAAGTTAGAAACACCTAGTGATTTTACTTAGAGTGAAGAATTCACTTGGCTTATCTGACAGATACTGCAAAATGTTTTGTTTCACATTACAGGAAGAATTTGGCTATATTAATCTTCCACAGTATGTTTTAGTCTAGTGATCCATCAGCTCCTAATCCTGGATTAGTGGCTGCTGAGTCCGACCCCCTCAGTTATAAACACTTACTTCAAAGGTATTATTGAGTGATATTATAAATACAGACTTCAAAATCATGAATGCAATGCATGCAAAGCTTTCTTTTTTAAAACTATTTCACATTCTACGGTGAAACCACGCACCGTCTCCAGCACAAAAGAGTTACACAAAGAATGGGACAAAATCTAAGTCTTAATGCTTTCGTTTTATCTGAGGCCGAGAGATTTATGAGGTGTTTAAAAGTCGGCCCCTTAGTTTGACTTTTAGTTACGGCTGTTTTTCTTTTAGTCTGAGCTGTGGCTGCACACAGAGTCTGTTGCATCAGTGTAGCAGGCTGATCCTCTTATTGCCATATTCTTTGCTTTGTAATTCTAAATCAACTCCTCTGTGCATGGTACCACTGCCTTATGCTTATTAATGGACAAAACAAAGGTGTTTCTCATTTAAAAAATATACATTAATTTAACTTTGACTCATTACATTTCCCACAGGAACACAGGAAAAGCATGGAAATAAACGGAGGCCCTGCCAAGTTTGGTCTCCTCGTAGGAATCTCAAAAATCTCATATTTTCGGTGGATGTTTGACATTCGGGAAAAGCTTTTAAGAATCGACTATTAACTTTTTTTTCTTTGAAAAAAAAAAAAGCTATTTTCCCCATTTCAAAAAGTTTAGTACAGATGGAGTAACAAAACCAAGAATTAATGCGATGATACATTGAGATTAGTGTCTTCTCTATGATGTAGAAAAGTACAACCTTACTTTACAACACTACCTGCACGCCCTTTTAGAAGGGTGCGCGTAGAAGACTTACTTCAGTGGATGTCCACTATCTATTTGAGAACCCATGTAGCAAGAATTCAGTCACACAAACACACCTTCCCCCACTTGGTCTATGGCTTTCATATCCTCTGCGTGTTTCCATCTCTCCTCCTCTGCTGGCCCTCTCAGGTTATCAGTTTGACACCTCCTCACTCCTCCTAATCTCCACCTCTATCTGTGTCCTCAGTGTCTTGCAGAGCTCTTCTGACCTAACCCAGAGCTCCACCCACTCACCCAACCTTCAGTCACTGTGGAGCAAGGAACAAGGGGGGGGGTATGAAAAAGTGTAGATAATGGATACATGCTGGGATGAGAGATGTCCGTGCAGCCTGAGGGCAGGTAGGAGGATGAATACAGGCCCAATGCTCTACCTTTCCCCAGAGTGCAATTACGCAAGCAATTACTCTCTCTGGGCACTGCACACCCTCTAAACCGGCAGGATCACATCCAATCTGCCAGGGCCAGCTAGGAGACTGGATTCTTAATGTACTTCAATAGGCTCTATCTCAGGATAACTAGCTTCGGAAATCGCCAGAGGGAATGTGTGTAGAGCAGGAAAAGGATATTGAGAGAGGATGAAAAGATGAGAAAGGGATGAGATGGAGGCAAGGGGACCCAGGCGCACACATGCACAGTTTACATTCTGTGTGTATGAGGGCTTATTTATGTGAGAGAAATATCAATGCAGAGCCACTCGTCGCCACTTGCCTGCATCTGTAGAATATGATGATTCGAACAATCCCTGGTCTGCATTAATCTTCCAAGCTATTTCTGATAGATAACCATGTGTGCGCCTCCACATCTGGAGTGAATAGACCGAGATCATACTCCAGGGTGAAATTAAACCTCTGCTGCTGTGCTTTTTCCTGGCTTCAGAGCATGTGCAGGAGTGCAGGTGCCAATTATTTTCACATCTAATGTGAACCAGAGAACAAGGACACGTCAATCACAGCTGCAGGCTTTGGAATGGAAATGGGACATATTCACAGGAAAGCAGCTATTTTGGCAAATGATGAAATGGGTTGGTAGGGACTTATATAAAAAATAAAAAAAAAGAAATATAAAAATCCCACCTCAAATCATCAGGACTTCAGACCAGTCCACGTAATGAGCAGAAAGACTTTAAAATGATACTCTGCTCCAGACTGTTAACAGCAAGGTGTTTCAGCTTGGAATTCTGTTCATGACGACATTTGTTATTTTGAGTTTCAGCTGCTGTTCTAACTGGAGTTAATAGAAGAAGTCATATCTCATTTACATTTTGGCAGTTTAAAACTCAAGCTAAGAGCTGACTTACACAAAGCTGTCACGATACATGATGTCACGATACATCTCAGTATGTACGAGTGTTCACGGAACCAACATTCATACCAAAATCATCAATACAATTTCCAGAATATGTATGTATGTGTATATATATATATATATATATGTGTGTGTGTGTGTGTGTATTAGACTTGTCTAAAATATCACTACAAAGGGTTAATACTTTCTGCTGCATCCTATCCTAATGCTACTTTTATTTCCTCCACTGCATGTAAAATCCATTTATCCTAACCCACTTTATCCCTTTGGGGTCAGGAGGGCTGGATCTTAACCCAGCTGTCGCCCTGATCACAGGGATAATGCAAATAGACAAACCATCAAGTACTCTCGCGTTTACATCCTGTCAGTTTTGGACCACCAATAACTGTGTTCCTGAGCGCACATTTTCAGCAAAAAAGCTGACATTAGAAAATCCTTCTTTAGTATTCAGAAATCAAATGGAAAATATGACAAAGGCTTCAGTGAGGTCACATCACCGGCCATTCGGTTTTCCTGGTGGGATTTTCAGGCTGTGTTTGGACAGCCGAAAATCAAACTGATCTGGTCAGCACATACCTAAATACTTTCTAAATTCTAAGTGTCTGAGCTGCAGATTGAGCAGCACACCAAATAAAGTGGCTGCTCCGGATAGGCAGCACATAATCTATTGACTGAAGAAAAGTGGATGTAACAACTCTCCTCCTCTGGCATGTCAAAGCTGGGTCAGAGTGAAGCCTTGTGCTAAGCGCCTGCCAAACGTATTCAAAGTCTCGCAGAGATAAAGGAGCCTACCCCCTCTGACATTTTGAGAAATGCCATGTATGACAACCTCTAAAAGCTACAAGAAGCCTGTTCCTCCTGCTTCATGTTTTAAAAAGCCTTTTGCTTTCAAAGGCATCATGAGAGTGACAAACCAGAGAGCAGTCAAGACATTTTAGCAGCTCTGGCTTCAGAGCCGAGTGCTCCCTTTTCCTTCCCGCTAATTCAGCTGGGGTCACACTGCTGAGTGTTTGCCTCAGCGCTTTGAGGATTCAACAGGCAGCCAGACATTTAAATAATTGTTCTTAAATATCTTTCTTAATATCAAGATCCCATTACTTGATATTCTGCACACTCCCTGGGGATAGGTGTCGTAACTCTTGAATTTGCGCGTGTGCCAGCCTAATGGAAGGCACTTATGCAAGGCCACGGAGACTCACTCAAGTTGTGGCGTAAATGGAAACTCGGAACACAAACACGGAACACTTGATGGGGATTGGCTTATTAGAAGCACAAGCAGAAAGACTGCACAGGCACCTTGGGATGAAGATAACGGCTTCAGTGTCATCTGTGTGACAGTGAGGCCCGGCTGCAAGAAGCACAGCGGCATTTTGTAAACATACATTAGGAATTTAATTAAAGATGAGCATTCTTCAGTGTCGTCTCAAGTATTCCTGCCTTGTTAGCTGCAAATGCATCAGAGGAATAATTCAGTAATAGAACTCAATACCTGAAACTACACTTAATATCATAATCAGCATTTAAGCCGTGCAGCTTTAAGAAAGCACTATAGGTAGGGGAGAGTTAAGAGGGAAACCTCAGTTGAGCAAGAAGGTTTGGCATTCCACCAATTGTGTCGATGAAAAAGTCCTTGAGAGTATAATCTATATCAGAAGAACTAACTTAATGGTGAATGGAGGACCAGATTTACAGCCAGTCATAAATATGGTAGCATTACACTGTGGCTGGACAGCACCAGCTTCATGTATGCCCAGAAATGTAATCAGAGCAAATCTCTCATGTAGAAGGAACGGTTTATTTACTAAAATTCTTTTCATATATTATATTTTATAATGCTGCCATATATCTACCCCGCATATATGCAAAAATGTTTAATCTAATCAGCACTAAAGCTGAAGAGATTTCAACAAATGACCCAGTGAAACTGGCATGGTGAACATAGCAGCAGTTGAACTGATCAGCAGCTTTCAGGCTGTCTGTTCTACAGAACGACCTGTTCCTACATGTTCTTTGAGGTCTGTTAAGCAATATGCAAAACCTCTGACCCGAATAATGACAAAATGAACAAAAGGGAGCTTAAACATTAAAATGCCATGTATGTTTTGAGCTCAACTGGAAGAGCAAGATTTCTATTGGGATTGCAAGTAAGAATTCATATCCTCTGAATTCACAACAGTTTCCAAGCTAAATGTGGAGGCATTCATACAAAATCTTTTTTTAAAAACTCAAATCCATTTTTACAACTTACCCATGTGCCATCATTAGCTATGCTGCAAAGGTATGTGAAATGTATAATAAATATACAATCTAGACACTGAAAGTTTCCAAAATAGGGAAGTTGAGTACTACAGAGGGAGAATTCTTTAACAGGTAACGGGAAATAAATGACATTTCAGCATCAGATGTAATGGTGATGCAGGAACGTCTTACAATGATGATCTTTGTAGTGAATCTGAAACATCTATAACATTGTTATAGATTTCACATAACAGTGATTTCCCCTATCAAAATACTAAAATTGTAAATTTGACCTTTAAGCCCTTTTTAGCTGGGGTTGCACTTTTGATGGGTTTGCAAGTTCTCAATCAGAGCTCTGGTACTAAAAACGGCTGCTTAATACTGTACTAAGGGCTTCAAATTGAAAGATGTCATTTAGATTATGTAATAATTTGTGATATCTCCTTAAACAGTCTATGATGCTTTACTATGTAAATGTAATCAATTAAAAGTTTAGACTACAGAATTGAAACTTTTTATATAAAACAAATGATCACAAAATGGTGTCATTAATAAAATACACCCAAAAAGACTAGGTAAAAAGTCAACTTCATCTCACTTCAACTTTCAGAGTTGCACGCCTTCTTTGGAGCGCAGCTCATTTACTTTAAAAATCCCTTTATTAGCCAATCTCAAAACGTTTTTTACTCAACACTTGTGTTCCATATCACTGCTTTAAAAAACTGAATGCATCCGCATTTAAACGGCTGACTACAACAACGCTTCCGATTCCACTTTACCAATGAGATGATGTGAGTGAACGTGATTCTGTTCGGTTTTGTTGGCAAAGAAAAGCCCAACCACCGGAGCTCCCACAGCTCAGAAGCAAACAAAGCCAGAGGAACCTGTGCAGAGTGAATTGATTCAGCCCCCTTGTAGAGCTCAAAGTGTGCGGGTCCAGAACATCAAAGAGGGAGCAATCATTACACCACTGGATTATTTATTCCACTTGTTTGGCATTTTTCGCTTTGTGCGCCCCCAATATTCTGTCTTTTCGTCTCTCTATATACTTAACTCTCAAGGTGGAGATGGTTGCCAGGCAACCCGCACAACACGGCAGAGCTGCTCTCCAACTTGGCTCCCTGCTCGACGTGTCCCCCCTGGTTTCAGACAATCAAATACGAGTGTGAGCGCATTCATACTTTATCTGTGTGTGGGGAAAGGTGAAGCCTATGAATAGTTTCCACCTCATAAGACAAAGTCCCTCCAGACTTTTAGGGCTGCCTCTTGAATAAGGAGTAATATAATCTCACATTCATCACACTGCTCTAAAGTGCCTTTAACAAAGCTCCAAAAAAAAGTAAAAGAATCTGTAAGGAGATATGATTTTAATCCACTCCAGCTTCAGACAAAGAAAAAAGAAAACAACCCATTGTAGACAGAGATATTAATCTGGAGACTTATTTGGCATCTTAGGGGCTACGTGGCGTACTGGTAGGCAGAAATTCTTGTAGAATTGTTTGGCAATATGTTTGTTGCCAAGAAGTGAAACCCGACTCTGCAGACGGTTTAAAAAAAGGATTTGTTTCTCAATGTCTAAAGAAACCCAGCTTGCACCGGAGCGTGAAGAGAATCTTACAAACCTGCAAATATGTCTGTCAACAAAGCTAACCTGCTATCAGCAGCAAAAGTGTTGTGGAAGAGAGAAAAAAAACACGTTCAGTTATTCTAACAAGATGTGTTTTGTGCTGCTGTGCCACCACTCACTCAAAAACACTAATGTAATCTGAGCAAAACTTTAAAAAAAAAATCTTTTTGTTCACCATGTACACCAACAAAGCAAATATTTCCAAAGATTACTGATGTAGGGTTAAGCTAGCTGCTTGGAGAGAATACATTCAAAGAATCATTATGGCTTTACAAAAATAGACACATCTGTGGGCATGCACAAGGCGACAAAACTTGGTGAATCAGTTACTTTAAAAGACACGGTTAAAAAACAGGATATCCCCTCAGTTTACAAAAGCAAAGCTGGAGAACAAATGGCACTTACTGTTACTATAGCAGAGAGGAATCTCCAGGGCAGCATTACAGCCAAACACACACAAACACTCCCACGGTTACAGCTCAGATCAGAAGATAAGACACTAAGCTGCTTCACAACACAGTCCCGGGGTTTCACTACACACTTGTGAAATCAAAAGCGGCAGATCATGGAATTAAAATGAAAATAAACGTAAACACAGCTTCATGAGACTTAAACAGCCTTCTAATGGCCTGGATTGTTCTGAGGCCCGTTTATAAGGCTGCTTTCCTTTAATGCAGAGCACTCTGTGTATCTATGGTAAAGTAACATATCCTTTAGGATCAGGACTGGCTGTTTAAAAATGATTTCCCCCGCCACATATATGGCAACAAAAACATTAAGACGGACCAGTTTTTAGCTGTTGGCAAACATCGCCTAAACAGAAGCCACGTGTCCAGTGTAAGTGAATTTGTGTGGGCTGGTTGAAGGGCCGGAGCCTCAGGCCTCCAGCACTGCTGAGCTCTGGTTCTGGCTCTCCTCAGCGGGAGGGCTGAGCGGACCGGCCCACCACAGGCTCAAGGCGTTGTCGTGCTGGACCTCCGGCTGTGACATCACGGCTTCAGCGCCCTCAGTGTCAGAGGCCGAGTCGCCCTCACTGTCGCCGGGCCAGGGAAACTGCCGCTGCCCGCTGGACGTGGCCAGAAGCGGCATGAAAGGATGAATACTGTTAAAAAGGGAAGAAAGCGAGGGACAAATTTAGGTTTTTTTCCGCAGTAATTTATAATTACTGCAAACTACCAGCATGTTTTATGAATCATCGGATTTGACTTAAGTTTAACACCTTTTCCACTGTGGCTGAGCCACTTATGTGAAGTAAAGCGCTGCTTAGCAACGGTTATTTCAGGACATACTTCAGTTATTTTAATGGATGCAGCCTTCAGTTTTCCTGATGAAGCAGTAATGAGATCCACTGAGCTATAAATCCTGATATCAGGAGCTGTTCTCTTATTGAAAAATGTGACAATTTAGTTTAAAAAATGGCTGAGGTATAAACACGCGGCAATTAGCCAGCAGCACAGCAACACTGAGCAGAAGTGGATTAACTAAATTAGGCGACTGTTTTCTTTCCTATATTCAGAGCTGATTTTCTGTTGATCACTTCTTACTTAAGCAAGATACATTCACTCAGCATGAAGATAGTCATCAGTACCAAAACCCTTCACTCATGTTCATAAAATGTAAGAGGTACTTAATAAACCTGGAGGCAATCAGAGACAGTCGGTGTCATCTCATCTAAAACCGAACGCCTGCTTAGCAGCAAAGGTCAGAGCCGTTTCTGTTTTGTTTTGATCTTTTTGGGTATCAAACAGTGAGGAACTTGTACCTGATGCCATTTGTGCAGTCCCAGTGGGCCTTGAATGTGAGCTGAGGCTGGAGGAGCTCCTCATTACAATCAGGAGGAGCAGCCTGAGCATCCCACACTGACACCACTCCCTCTGTGTCTCCACTCAGCAGGTGCCTGCCTGACCTGGGCACGCACACACAGAAAGACAGTAACGGTGAGCTGAAGAAAAGCCAGATGGACAATAGTCAGAGGGCTGAACTTACTGGTCCAGATCAAAGTAGATGCGCTGGTTCGTGGCCACATTCCTCTTGAGAGAAAAAACAACTTTCCCGGGATCCCTCAGGTCCCAGCACAGAATATCAGGATCCTGAGTGCACACACAGTGGTTTGTCACCTCAGCGGACGTTTGATTGACCTGACTGTCTGACCAGATCACAATGTTAGAAAGAAAGTTTAATATTTAGTTTCTAATGAGCTGTAAATTTACAATCTGTTCAAGCTTTAGCAGTACATTTATCCCAATAGAGAAATGTCAAATCAAATGTCAGTATGAACCCAAATGTAAACAACCAATGTGAAAATATACACTAAACAGTGTGACACAGACCCAGTTCATAGAACTTAAATGAGTCTATTGACGGAGGCCAGCTGTTTTGGGCTCTGCACAAAGCCATCTGTCAAACTCCTCATGGTTAATACTAACATTTGCAACAACGTCATCTACCCACTCTGTCCAAGTATTCAGAAAACTGGCTGGGGAGGCGAAAAACAAAAAGATTGTTTGGGCTGTAGCAGACCTGTAAAACATGCTGAATCATGTAGCTTTTGATTTTTACGGGAATGCCTTCACGCCCAATAAGAGTCATAGCATACCGAGTCATGTCTCTTGTTGAGCTCTTGCACAAAATCTTGCAAAAGGCACCAACATTCAAAGTAACATTGTGTTTCCCTTCAGGTCATGTTTCCACTCTGAACCGTGGATGCGTGTTCACCTTGCGCCCTCCGGTGTACAGGTAGTTGCCGTCGGGGGAGAAGAGCAGATGGGTTAGGCCGCCGTGGTGTCGGGTCGGCAGCAGAGCCAGCAGGGTGCCGTCCTGACAGGAGTAGAGGCCGGCGCAGCGGGAGTAGGAGCCGCAGGCGTACACCGACTGACAGGGGCTGAAGGCCAAGCAGGAGATGATCCCGCTCTGGCCCTGCTTCTTCACTGCGGTGGAGACCAGAGTTTTCACAGTTCAAAAGTTAGTTTTTAACCCCAATTAGGACTCCAGGGTGACTTGGTGGCAGGACAGTCCTCCTTTTTTCCTCTGAGGATGGTTCAGGCAGTAAAAAGAAAAGGTTTTTATGTGACAACAGCCTATTTTAGAGAAATACATATGATTCTTTTACATACACACATTATATATACATATATATTTACACACACACGTCAAAAAATGTATTTAAAAAAAGTTTAACCTTAAAAAAATAAAGTCAAACTAATTTCTTAAAAAGCTTTTTGTCATGATGAAAAATGTATCTGTTACTTTATAACAAAATAAGCATTCATAAGAATTCTGTACATCTAAAAGTCTACTGCTGTCTGGAAAACCCAACAGGCAGAGACGTGGAATTCATTACCCTCCACATTTAGCTCTCTCTTTTATTGAACAGTCCAGTTTTTTTTTTCTCCCCTTAAAAGGAGACTTCAAAATGAGAGGCATGACAGCTGGCTGCCAAACTGCTGCAAATTATTCCAAAGTACAAACACCTGACTTCAGATGATGTTTTTCCCTTTTTACTTTGCACCTCTCTGGGGAATTAGTTTTCTTGGGTATACCAAAAACAGTTTTCAATAATAATACTTAACGAATGAACGCACGCCACATTTTATGAGTCATAAACCATCGTTCTAGTACAACTAATTAACGCTGCATATAAACTATAATTATTATCAGCCGGCTTGTACGGGAACCCAAGCCTTTCAGCCACTTGTAAGAATTCAAAATGTAGTGGGAGGACTTTCAGTGTGTTTCTGTAATCAATTAATTCATTCTGAATGTATACCCGCCAGGTCATACAATCAAGTCGTGGCCGTTGTGGAAATAACGGTTACAACAAACAGTATGAGGTGCCAGAAGCTTTGAAAGTGACAGTTTCAGATGTAACTGACCTACGGTGGGTCGCTCCTCGCAGTCTCTTCCGGGTCGATCGGTGTAGAAGACCCTGACAGTTTTGTCAAAGCCACAGTAGAGCTGTGCTCCGTCGGGCGAAAAGCAGAGCGAATGAGCCGCCGTTAGCTCGTCCAGGTGATTGTAGGGTCGGAAACTGGCTCGCACCTCCCCGTAAAATGCATCCCACACGTGCACTGGATTGTCACGGCTACTGCTGGCTAGACTTCATAAGAGGAGAGAGGGGAGGAAAAAACAAATACAAGTCATGGATTACAGGCAAACGCACTCAATTAATAACACATACAGGAGAAAAGATCCGCAGGGAACAGTTTATAAGAGGCAGGTTGATAAATACCAAGAGCTCTCAAAGGAGTCTGTCCTGAAGGGAGTTTGTGGACAACTAGTAATTAATGAGAGAATTTTTACAGGTGCGGCACATAAAAACACAGAGTGTGCGGAGGGAGAATAAAGTCAAACTATAAAACTAGAGGAGCGGCGTAAAAAGAAGAACCAAGCAGATGAGGATACAAACTGGCTGCCAGCATCTTTCTGAAGGATGGTCTTTGCACCACATCTACCATGACAATGCACACGGGGCTCTGCTCCTCGTCAAGGACAACACCACCGCACGTCTTACCGATCCAAATCGGGGCCAAAGATCGAGCCGTGCCTTTTTAACTCTAATTACTGGGCGCTGAACAAATGCAGAGACATCACTGCGGCTCAATTAAACAAAAGAAATTAGCCCGGGCTCCTGCTGCAGAGCTCGGTTATGGCCCCTCTGAGCCGTGGCTTTATTCCAGAGAAGGGAAATGCCCAATTATAATGCTAGACTGCTGCTACCTTGGAGTGATGCCTAGAAGTCGGTGCAGCTAAACAGAGCCATAACAGGGGCCCTTATTCCCTCTCTACAGGAGGGACATCAACAACACACAGCTTTTGGCAGAAGGAGCTCAAGAAGCTCAGGGGGAGGACAGAGAAACAAAACGCTACCTAAAATAAGGGGGAGATCCAGTCGGGCGGGAGGCTGAACCGGTCGAGGATGTTTTTAATAATCACAGCACCCGTCTTTTATCAGGCTGCCGGAGCCCTTAACAACATGGAATGTCTGACTCTCTGGTTGTGCCCTGCGGGCGCTCTCTCTGATGGGTGAAGATAATCAGGGGAATGGGCTGTCAGCTCCTCATGACGAGCCACTCGCTGGCTGACACAGGCCTCTGATGGGATCCACTGCCCACAGGGGGCATCTGCTGCTCCGTTTGACAGACACAACCCTGGTCTCTTGATCCCCCGCCCCGACTGAGCGAAGGGTGCTTGCTGTTAGCGTGAGGCACCGTCAGTGCTAGGGCTCCATCACAGGGGG
Source organism: Menidia beryllina (assembly GCA_013363375.1). Taxonomy (NCBI): domain Eukaryota; kingdom Metazoa; phylum Chordata; class Actinopteri; order Atheriniformes; family Atherinopsidae; genus Menidia; species Menidia beryllina. The sequence goes on along the minus strand of JABUIW010000018.1, from coordinate 4,924,742 downwards.
CTTCCAGAGGGTGGAAGTTGCAAGCGGGGGGTAATGGGGGAAAAAAAACGCAGAGGAAAGCTGCTGGCCACAAGCCAGCACTGACCAGCACCTCCCAGTGACGGCTGGATGTCGCTGCAGATGCCCCCCTGCGCAAGCGAGAGCGAAACGTCAAGCAAAATGAAAACAAAAGCCTTGGATCGGGGAGAAGTGATACACTTTAGGACTCCCGAGGACTGTTAGTGGGCTGAATAATGCTGAATTGCATCGCGGGCCTCCAACAGTCGAGCAGATTGTGAGGAGTAGGAGGCCCACTCTTCACTCATAATGAGACACATCAGACAACTCGAACGCATGGCTCTGAGCAGACACCAGTAACAAGCACAAACACCACAGAGAGCAAAGAATGACGCACCAGGATGTTTTTAATGTGGACAGACAGTCAGGCATGGAAAAACTTTCCCCTTCCTCTCTTTTTTTAAATGCATATCTGAATTACAACTCAGTTGCTTATGAAACACGGTGCCACCTCTGCGCACACAATCCCCATCTGGCAGGAAAGTTCAAAGGGGAAAAATATACAGCAAACGTGGTTTATAAAGTCAGCTAAAGCTGACTGAGTGCAGCTGGATTCTGGTAAGTGGTGAACCTAAACCATATCCTGCAGGGGAATGAGAGGAATGCTGAGCTAATGCACTTCACCTAGTAGTTGATTTCCTTTTTTAAACAGACATGTTCAGAAGTCTATCTTTGCTGAGGACCTCAAACAGTGGATGGACACTGGGATTAGTTGGTCAAAATGAACAACTGGTTCTAAAATAGGCTCTGGCATCAGCACTAGAGCGTCTTTGCTGCTGGAAGCCTACGGGATGTTTTACCCAATAACAGGTTCAACTCACAAGCACGTGTCCGGATCAAGGGAGTTCATCTTGGGGTACCAGCAGTAGTCATAGACGGTGTCTCCCTCGGCCATCCTCAGCACTGGACTCTGACACACGGGGAGCAGAAAAGCACCGTTTTAAAGATGAGGCAAAAATAAAACTCATTTTATTTCTCTGGTTTTCACATAACACTATTGCTGGGGGCTAATCAAAAAAAGGAGAAAAAAAAAAAAAGATATCTTGTACTTTTATTATTTATCAAGTTGGAGCCTCTGAGTAATGTCTGCACTGTTATGATCCCCCATCAGGCAAATTTTAAGGCAAACAGAAGGGAATTCAAACACCCGGCTCCCCTCCCCAAATGTGGCTGACAAGTGAAGATCCCTCTGAGGGCGAGAAATAGTTTTTACAGATGCTGGGCAGTCCTGAAATTTAAAACTTTTGTTTTTTTTTCTTTTCTCGGAAGAGGCTGCATTTGAGATCCAAAGTGTCTGGATGATTAGGTCCCGACTTCCAGTGAATTTTCCCCGGTGATGTAAATAGTCATAAATCCAAAGATGATTAAATGACACAGTGTGTGAGAACAGCACACAGTTCTCCAGAGAAGTTTTGGAGCTTCAAGCTCTTCTGCACGCCGGGATGTTTCTGATCTGCTCATTCACTCAAGTCATCCATACATTCTTGAGACACTGAATAAAAACAGATCATCCCACTGTGCACTTGCATCAGGTTTCAGCAGAAATATAAAGTTGTTTCATATCTGAAGGGGCTAACTAAGCTCCACTGTGGGTGGCTGGAGGAGAATCACAGGCTTTTCTTTGCAGCGGAACTCGACGACAAGGGGCAGCATTAGAGAAACAGAGCAATCAATGCTTCATTTTCTAGCCTTATCGCTAAGGCTGTGAAAAGTCTGTAATGCAGGAAAATGGATTTTGTTTCAATTATTTTTGTTCAGTGATCCCAATCTACCAGCCTGTAATATAATAAGGAGATTAAGTCAGCACTTGATATTTCCCCAAAGCAAAGAAAAATAATGTCCACTTTCTTCCAGCTAATACATCTTCAGTAATGTTTTTTTTTAATGGCTAAATGAATATTTTTTACATTGTTGATTATAACAACAAACATGAAAGCTGAAGATCTAAAGGGGCGCTTCCTCCACACAGGAGGATCCATAATGAGAAGCTTACCATCTCAGGAAGCAAGTCCCAGTTGTAGCTGTAAATCTCTGGAGGGAGATTGTACACGCGGAGCACATTGTCTGCGCTGTTGGTCAGGACACAGGAACCGTCGGGGGCCCTGAGTCAGGAGGAGAGGGTGGACGAGAAAAAAAGAAGGCACGTTGACCTTTAGCTGAGAAAAAATTAACTCACATTTGTGCCATGTCCAATATGCAGTAAGCAAACAGAGAACAGAGCGCATGAGTTTCACATCTGTGTGACATCTGGGTCATATCTCAGAACATGCTCTGTAGTATGTTGGTGGCTTGGACTAAAGCTTTCATTTACAGCATACAACAAACAATATGATGTTCACTTTCCTCAGCCACAATTTATATATTACCACTTTGATCTTTGTGAGGAAGACAATCACTCAGCCAACTTTGATTTAAATATGGAAATCAGAAAACAGATCACAGAACTAACAAATTACACAATGCACCAAAAATTAATTTAGCTGTTCTCTGGGCCCTGTTTATTTGAAAGGATATTACCATTTGCAGCCTTTAAGGTAATTCTCTGGGAAGTTTGAGTACTCTGCCCAGGAACCAGTCAGCATCTGAGGATTCTGGGTAAAATCCAAGGCAAGGCTAAAAGCAAAAAAGAGACAAGAACAGGCCTTCAGTGAAAGACTTCAGTAGATGAATAAATAATGCCCCCAAAAGCTCATCTATTCCACTGGTAATAAATGGGAACCACTTTACCCATGTTGACAAAACAACTGGATCCAAATAAAACCTGATGTTTTGATGCAAAAATCCCTGCTTTTCATGTTTTGCTGCCACTTTGCTGACTGAAGCATCTTACATTAAAGTAACCTTTAAACTCACTCCAATGCAAAGTGAGAACTTAGTGAATTGGTAATCAATTGTCACACATCAGCAGCTTAACTACATGTTTGTTTTTTTTCTTAATCTCCAGATTCTGCCATTAAAACGATTGACAGTGTCAATTAGTTAATTCAGGGACACTTCTTTTGTGTCATTACAAAATTAAAAAGAGGCTTAACAACGTCAAATGCAACATCAGTACTGATAGCTTGAACGCTTGACTACAAAATGACAAACTATCACTGATCTATCACATATGGTCATAAAATAATATGATGAATAAAAGCAGACGGAAGTAACGCTTTTCAAGCTTTTTAAAGGTTATTACAGTGTTTCCAACAGACATTCTTTCAACTCAACTCTTCTTGAAAGAGCCCTCTTGACATTATGTCTGCAGTATATTTGACCCTAGTTATAAGTGCATGGAGGCTAAAAATAAACTCGTCTTCACTTACTGTTGGCTGACACCAGGGCTGTCTGCAGATCCGTTGCCATTAGGCTCTTCATCTGTTCTCAAGTCTTCTTCATTGGCATCATGGTCTTGAGCTCCATTCTGATGGCATTTTTCAACACCTTGATCAAGCAAAGTAACTTGTTCCTCTCTTCGATTTTCTTCTCCACTTTGTATACATTCTCCTGTAAATAGAAAGCACATCAACTGCAATCTCAACCTTTATTAGTGTAAAAAAACAACAACTTAAGTTGAAGGTCCATATTATGCAAGATAATGAAATCGGTATTGTACTTTGTGCAGATGAAGTGGAATTTTGCTCTGACAAGTCTGCCGTTGGTGACATTCCTTTCTGCACTTTTACAGGCTCCACAGTCACATCCAGCACCTCTTTCTCCTCACTCATTCTGAATCTCTTGGGAGATGGCGGGGCACCTTCCTCTGAGGCCCTCCCTACTTCAGCACAGCCAGACTCTGGTGGTACAGGTGGGACCTGTTGAGGGGGCTCGCTCTCTGCCTCAGAGTCCCCTACACCCCCCACACCTCCACTCTCACTGCCTCCAGCAGAATCAGACATATTTCCTTTTTGTTAATCAAATCTCTGTCCAGCACTCTTCACGGGATCCAAATGCTTTGTGTCTACTAGTTGGCTGTCAGACGTGGGTGAGGTAAGTGCTACTAGGATAGTGCTTCTTCCTGCAGTGTGGATGATTGAGTCTGTTGGGGTTTGAGGACATCACAGCACCCACCCGCCTGAAAAACAGTAAGGCGGCAAGGCAGAACAGATTTGTAAAGAACAAACGCATATGCCAAAAACGGCAGCATTGTAAGTGCACGCTTGCCGCAAAACTCATATAAAATAAGTTAACAGCTTGAAAAGAAAGACGGTAACCGACTCCAAACTAGGTGTGCAAACACTTGTGGCTAGTCGTGACGAGCCAGGCACAAACCAGCATTCACGCCAGTGTTTGCTTTAGCGGTGCAAACAATACACGCAAAGATGCACAGGCAATGCTTTCTTTACACAAATCGAGCAGCGACAGGAAACAAAACAGGCTCTCTTTCTTCTAACCGTCTATTGACGATGGAAGCAGACAATCACCTCCCATTAGCTCATATTAGCATTAGCCTGTTCTGTGCCAACATACCCGCGTTGTAGCTTGCCTGGCCGCTTGTTTCGTTTGTAGTTTTGCACTGTCCTCCTCGGCGGCTGCAAAACGTCAAGCACTTACAGCGAAGTCAAATAATTCACATAGATATTTAACATCCTGAAGGGAAAGTTTGTTTCAGTCACAAGCTCACAACGAGAAGTTGTAAACACTAAGGCGGCCATGTGTTTCCAACTATCGCGAGAGTTCAGTTCAGACCTTGTCTGGGCAGGTTGCAGACATGATGATGCTCACTTTTATTTCACAGCAGTTAGAAAGAACACAGAACCGGTCACAGCTAAATGCTATTTATTTAGTATTTATTTTGTTCTTCAAACAAACAGGAGCAAAACTATTTACACATTTTCAATTATTCGTTTTCAAGAGTTGTTATTTTAACAACATTCAAAAACCTTTTTTTCGCAAAAAAGGAGCTGAGCTGAGTGGAGCAGAATTAAAGTCGAGTTGTAAGGACTGGATCCTTTTCAGAAAGCAGTCATCATGGGCTGTCCGACAACACAGTGTTGCTGTTCCTCTTGTGATAAAAGCCTTTGTATTGCAGTAAAATAGATGAATATACAGTCACCACCATAATACCACACAATATCAGCTTTAAAAAAAAAAGTATTTTTGAAGCCCTCCTTAAATGTAAAACGTTCTTGCATTGTTACAAATTCAAAGCAAAAATCTTCAGATACCAACATTTTCTAAACCAGCAATAACTGAACAGCTCTGTCATGCTGGATCACACTGCGGCTACTTCAGTTCAGACTCTTAGCTAGGGTCGAGAAATCAGTGCAAACGCACAAAAAAACAGAAGACAGCGGGGAAACACAAGTCTGATGGTATGTCAGTAATATCAGTAGCAATTTGGATTAAAACCTGCATTATGAAGTTATCATGGGTAGGAAAAAAAACTACTGATCGGTCTAAAATGGGAATATTTTGAATCAATTTAGATTTAAATACACTGCACAAAACACTGTCCAATAATTCCACTGCATCTAATTGGTGCCATCAAGGAAAGACAGCTGCACAACCAGGGACACGCGGGACGCCCACCTGAAGGTGACAAAACCTTAAAAGACGTAAGCAATCGCACATTCGCTGGAATACAAACCCCAGTCATCATCTCTAAGCTAAGAAGGGGGAAAACAAGTACCTCTGTTTTATCAACCAAATCCTACAAGTCTCCTAGTGAAGAGAGGGGAAAAACTAACTACAGATCCAAATGTGGATTTCTGACTTGCCCAAAGTTGCCACACAACCCACAGTGGTAGCACAGCAACGATTCTTCTAGTGTGACCCAATCAGCTCAGCTCCAGGGGATGCAGACTTCAGGACTTGGAGCCCGCATCCTCGACATTATAATCTAAATGGGAGTTCTCAACAAACCCACTGTTCATTTGAATGAAAACAAAAGAGCAACAAAAGCTAACCACCATCAAAATTAGATCAAAAAACACTTGCTGTTCTATTCTTAGAGAACTACAAACTCTTTAAATGACCCAACGTACAAGTAGCAGGTTTGTACATGTCAATTCTGTTGTCCAAAAGACAAAAGTCTTATTCGAACCTTTCTGGAACTTGAGTACAGTTATCGAGGTGGTTTCCAACTCAAATCTATCGCTTGCAGAACATCAGTTAGCCTTTCAAGACAGAACTTTACAAGTTAAGGCATGTTGAACAGAGAAATAAAGCAAAACTCAACTTAGGGAGAAAACCAGAACTCAAACTTTTACATTATTTACAAAGCTCTTGGTGTATACTGGTGAGCGTCGATGCTTGTGTGTCTTTATGTGGTCTGCTATTTGCGTATCCTTGTTATGTGTGCGACCATGGTTCCAGTGGAGAGCCACTGCGACTTTATGCTGTATGTGTGCATGTAGTGTGAATGCCGCTCCTTTGGGCTCGAGAATTTCTGCGACATGTCTTGTGTTGCATCATGTGTCAGAGTCTTTCTGTACAATTCTTTCCGCTCGTCCAGTTCCATAACTGCGGGGATTCTTCCAGCTGAGATATAAATCAGCCACATCCTCCATAGCTCCACCAAAGTAATCAGTCTTTGAGGTCTGGGCAGGTGGGCGGGTCCTCCACTGGCTGGTAGAAAGACCTCTTCACACCACCCAAGAGTTTCAAATGAGATGGATTGTGAAATATGGGCTGCTCGCGCCTTTTTGCCCACTTCTTTGTTGGCGAGCTTCCGCTCAAATCCCGCACCCAGCGCTTCCAGCTCAGGGGGGACTGAATGGGTGTTAACCTGCAACTTCTTCTGGTAACTGTCCAACTGATAATGCCAATGGACTGCCCAGTCTGAGGTCGTGACAAGTGTCTTCGGGTTTAAGTTCGAGAGGACAGGTTGAGTTCAACTGATTCATGGGTTGGCTGTGGATACAAATCCTCCTTGCGGAGGGCAGCAAATAAAGCACAGCCAGACTCCTACGAGAGAAGGAAAAGCACGAGACATGATCACCACGGAGAGCAATAAATGCAACATACTCGCTCCCAATTTAAATGGATGCAGGAGAAAGAAAGTAAGTGAGGCAAAAATATCTTACCATACACTTCTCCTCTTGGGTTATTCTGCATTTCTCAAGGCAGTCATCAGGATGGGAGAGCATGCGGAAAGCAGTCTTGCCGGCAGCTCTTCTAACCAGTCTGCCTTTTTACTGTGTGTTAATGAAACACTCGTGGAGGGTTATTTTGTGGCCACTGCAACATCCATTTCGAGTAACCAGTCAGTCAGTCTTGAATCGGCTGCGGCACGTCCAACACAGTCCGTGTGGGTTTCCCTTCCATTCAATTATTTCAAAGTTACTGGCAAACTGAGGGAAACTCACAGCAAGTCCATTTAAAACTAAGTTGAAAAAGATTGGTTTTTCATGAAGAACATTCACTCCATAGTATCAAGGTCTTATGAATTTTCCTTCATCCATTTGCAAATTTTCTTTCTACTCTTGAAAGGTAATACAAAAATATGGTTATGTACAGGAGGTGAGAGAAGATGGGCTTCTCCAGTCTCTTATTTCAGTTTGGGAATATCTTTTCAGTGACTGTCAAAGTCGTAGCAATCCTCCTGTTGTAATTGTGCTCCCATCCCCAAAATTGTACCTCACAGCTTGAATGAACAAAAGTGCATAGGTGAGTCGGTGAGGGCGAGGTGCGAGTGCTCGTGAGGGTTGAGGTAAAGACGAGTGCACAGCCAGGTGTACTCCTATTGCCCTCTCAGTTCCCTCGTGGGTTACGCCGCCCTGCGCTCCGTTCTCCACAAAACAAAGCCAGTTCTTCAACGAGTGTCGAAACCCAGTAACCCAAGGCATCGGAAAAAGGCCAAGTTCCAGGAGCTTGTCCATGCTGTTGTGATGCCTGCAACTCGTCCTCAAAGAAAAATAAACCAAAAACGAAACAAACAAAAAAAAAAAAACACCACCACTCAATGTCCATATGGCAGAAGCGCACTTGCGAACCCCACCCGCCTTATGTGGGAACAAAAACATAGTCATGAAAAACTACAACTAAACTGCACCCACAGTTATCCATGTGGCTTGTAAACAACCAAAGCTCCAGTATGGAATAGATAGAGTCCTTTCTTTTAGTTCTGAGTCACTACGACCAGGATGGTAGAGGCAGTGTGTTCAACTGTATCCATCCCGAGTTTTTTTTTCCTTCTCAGCTGTGAAAATGAAAACCTCTTTGAAGGTTGAACCTCTTTTTTCTCTTTTTTTTGTATTTTGTTTCCATTTTTTAAATCTTCTGAGGAAAAAAATCTTGTATCAGCACGGGTTTCTTGTCATTTTTTGGAATACATTCAATATTTTCTTAAGAAAAAAAACACACTTCACATGGCAATAAAGAAACAAAAAATGAAAAACAAAATTAGGAAGAGAAAAAAAATTAGAACACACAACAAAAATAGCAGCCCCAAGTGCTCATTATCTTAGTCCAAATACTTTTTAAACTTTGTATATAATGTATATATTCCATATATATTTTCATCTAAAAAAAGAAAACTCGTCATTATCAAATTGCAACAACGAATAAGTAACACAATATGCTAACATGTCATGCACCAGTCTGTGCACTTGCACATTAAGATGCTGTATGTTTTGCTTTTTTTTGTTTGTTTTTGTTGTTTGTTTTTCCAGTCAGAAACTCGACACCTTTCATTCACGAGTTCGAGAGCTGACAAAAGGCAACGTGATCACACCCCAGGGAAAAACAGACTGGACTAACCTTCCGATGGATCATCCTTTGACCGAACTACAAATATTTACGATATAAACTGACATACAATGTGCTGAGCACTGACACACATAACACCCGCTCTCAAAAAGAGTTAATGTCTCAATGGCCATGCACCCTATCAAAGTTCTTAGGCACAAATGTGCATTCATACACATACAAAAAGAGCACATGTTCAAAATGAGTACCTGTAGTTTCAACTCATTTCTATGTACAGTAAATGAACAACACGTGCACACGTAAAACCTCATTCAGGTGCACACACTACTGTCCCTCATGAGTCGTCATGTCTGGTTGTTCTTACAGGTCTGCAGACGGCAGAGAAGCTGAGGGTGATAAACTAGTGGCGGCCATCATGTGATGTGAACAAAGATAACATTTACAAATGAATGCGTTTCTACTTTTGTTTTTTCTTTTTTTTTTAACTGGGGATGAAGAGCTGGCGAGAGAAAGGATTTTTGTGCAATTGCCCTATCTCTCCAATTCAGTCACACTCTCAAAACAAACAGATCAAATCCCTGTTTGGAAAGGGACACAGACAGACGCTAAACATGAATACAAAATTACTGTCTGAACAAGTAGAAAAAAAAAGAAGACGAAATGGCCTCTTATGTTTCATACATCTTGGTAAGCATTCAAAGAAAATAAAAGTCATTGTGCAGACTGTATATTACTGACACAAACCATCGCACATTAGTCACTCACTCAGACACTCGTACACATTCACAAAAATATTCACTTCTAGAACTAACCCCATTTGTTTGATTTTTTTTGTTGTTTTTGTCATGTGTTTTTTTAGGCAAGTGCAAATCTTCAAGTTTTTTTATAATCCATTTTTTCAATAGCTTTACTTTTTATATAAATGTAAAAAAAACGAAAAAAAGCTCAACAAGAGAAATATCAACAGTGTTTGTCTTTTGAGAAAGGATTTGCTCTATGATAAGGTTTCAACTAAAGGTCCCCCTGACTTTGAACACTTAACAGCCCAACCATTCACCCCACCGACTGTTTCACCGCCCCCTTTCCAGTTCCGATGCACACAGATAATGTGTAGGTACACATACCATATGCACATTGATTCCAAACACACACGCACACTCACGCACAGAAATGTAAAGAAAAAAAAACTATTCAAATCCCATCTCAATAAAGTGCATTAGTTCAGTATAAGGTGCTTAATCTTTTGAGTGCCAGAGGAAACCCATCTCTACTTCACCCCCACTCACCCCCTCTCCCCTACTCAAGTGATCAATTGGTGAAACAGGGAGCCCTTTTTTTCCCCAATCCAGAAAGGAAAAAGGGATGGGAGACAAATCTCTGCGCCTCCACCCAGCACCTCCCCTCATGCTTGCTCCCCTCCTAACTCCACCCCCATGGTTCCCCCAGCAGTGCACATTCGTCATCAGGTTTGTCTGATTAAAAGACAGAAAGGCCTCAGGTAGCTATTGCTGCTGCGCTGCATCACATCAGTAATCCTCCACCATCTCCATCTCATTCAGGCTCAGACACTCGCCCGTGTTGTGGAATGAGTACCCTGCAGGAAGGAGGAAGAGGGTGGGTGATGAGGGCGAAGAGAAAAGAGGACAGTGATGTCAGAACAGAGGGGGGCGGGTCAGGAGAAAGTCAGGCGGGCTGGTTTTGACAGTTTGACCAAGGGTTAGGGTTATCAACTCTGTTGTTCTTGGAGCTAGTTTGTAAGAAAAGGAAGAAACTAAAACTGAATAAATATATCCAAATAAGAGTGTTCTCACTAACAAGCTACATATAAAAGCTAATCTTTGGGTGACAAGTATTTTCGACAGAAAAGGAACGAGGCTATGGACAAATTTATAATAAAAGCAATATCGCCCAAAACAGAGCATTCAAACAGTCTGAATCAAAACAGCTTAGTGTAATCCTGGTGTGAATCATTTCCAAATGTAGCACCTCACAGCTTGACCATTTGCAGAAAAAATGTTACTTACCTAAGATGCTGGGATCAGAGTGCAGCATCATGGGCTGTTTCTTCTTCATCTTCCCCCCCTGGTTGTCATAGAGACCAGCTTTGCTCATGTGGTTGGCCTGAAACATGGACTGCAGGGCGCTTGGATTCATACCTCGCATTGAGTCCTGCAAAAAAAAAAAAAAGAGAATAAAATGAACAGTTAAGCCGATCAAACCGATCACTAAGCGAGTAAAAGAAGTCTCACTCTGACATCCTTCATCTCCTAATGCCGCTGGAATGTTTAAGGCAAACGGCTCACTGATTCTGAGTTTCATGACAGTGATTATGCTGATGAGGGTTTTCGAGTTCTCATGGAGGAGCAGTGGGGGAAGTCATGTACAGGAAACATGCTCAAAGAAACCATCTAAACATACCTGCAGAGGGAAGTTCATGTTCAGTCCACCCACTTCCTTTGATAACTGCAAACAAAGAAAGGAGAGGAAAAAAAGTCACTATTTTTAAAACTTCATGATTATTTATAAACACGTGAAGGTGTATGACGAGACGGGTCCAGTAGGAGTATTAAGGTTTTGTGTGGTGGGGGTGTTTGGCTGACTTCTTTTACTTTTTCCCCCCTAATCAAACAAAAAGTTGCTTATTTCAGCACCTCCTTTCTTTCATTACATTAGGTCTACCTGTTGCTGCTGTCTCTGTTGGTTGGCTTTCTGTTTGGCACGTCGCTCCAGAAACTGTTTGGCGAACTCTTTGGCTTCCACTGTGTCCCCAAGGTAGGACCGGATGAAATCCAGTACTGCATAGGGAGACTCGACCTCCTTCAGGTATGCCACAATTGTTGCAACTTAATAAAGACACAATTAAAATAAAGTTTAGCAATGATGCATATTAATGTAAAAGTGTCTGTTTTAAAAAAAATGTATCCTATAACTGTATGAGTCCCTGATATAATTATATGCTCGAGTCTGAACGATGGACAGTCTCATGGTGTCTGCTCGTCACTTCAAATACTCGTGTTTTCAGGCGACTTCTAATTCCCTTCTGTGCAAACAGATTCCCATCTTAAATTAATCAATGCAAATTTCACCTGTCATTCGAACATCTCTCCAATTGGTGAGCCGGTGGTCTCATTACAAAGATAAGCTTCTTTGTAATAAAGTCTTACATACCCTTAAGAGATACTGAAATAAAACGTTTTCACCAAGATGTTTCTTACAAAATATCAAATTTCTATGTGCTTCTCTTGGTGATGTCCAATAGTTTGGGGTTTAAGAACAAAGCAATCAGCTGGGTTTGAAGACCCTCACACATTGATATTGTGACAGTTACCATCCAGAGAAGAGGAGGAGTTGTTGGCAGAGGTGTTGAGAGCGTGCAGCATCTGTTCACACCAGGTGGTGAAGCCATCCTGAGGCTTCATTCCCTGCAGCAGCTTCAGCAGCTTTTCCTCCTCCTCAGTCCTCTTACGCCGCATCATGTACTGATCACTGTGGAAGACAAGGAGGAAGAAAAAAACATCACTACCAATCATAACTGAAAGCCACTAATGTGTCACACTCGCATCTGTAAAAACAGCCACTAAAACAGTTTCTCTGTCAACATTTCTGACTCCTGTGTGATATATTCTGATGTTACATACGTGAGAGAGGGGCTGCTGCGGCTATTCTTCAAGCCCATGTTGTTGTTGCTATTCCCACGCAGGCTGCTCTGGTTCTTCACAGCCTCGTCCCACATGCCCATGCTGCCCGACGAGCCTCCGCTTCCACCCTTACTCTCCATTCCACCCCACATGCCTACACCCTCCACCCACTGCCCTCCCATGGAGGAGCTCCCCATTGACATGCCCGGGTGCTGGAGACAGAGAGACAAAGCAGGGTGAATATGTGACTGACGACATGCGATTCCATGCGTTCACCTTTTCCAACTGCATGGAAAGCGTGATGGCTTTGCGACTCCTCAGGAACTCACTCGATCTCTCTGCTGCTGGGCTCTCTGCTGCTGCTGCTTCAGGAGCCTCTCTGCCTCCTGTATTTCCAGCAGAGCCAGAGCTGGGGGCTTTCCTGACTTTGTGATACCAGAGGAGGGAGCCCCACTCCAACTTGAGCCGCCTGCCCCGGGTCCCTGCTGCTGGGGGGTCTGCTGCAGCAGTTTCATTATGAGTTCCTGCTGTTGACGACACTGTCGGAAAGAACAGGCAGCCCCATGTGAGACCTCAAACAATCCACGAACATGTCCACACAAAAGATAGAACAAATTATACAAAGATATAACAAAACTTATAGTTTAAGACTCAGCAGACGAACGAATCTCACCTGCTTGCGTCTGAAGAGCTCCTCCTCCTCCCTCCTTTTCTGCTCTTCCTGTTGCCTCCTTTTCTCCTCCCTTCGCTTACGCTGCTCTTCCTCCTCACGTTTCGCCCTGAGTTCAGCGTCTCGTCTCTCCTGCTGGAGCTGGAGAGGGAAGACAGTTGAATAAAAGAAAACAATATACTCAGGTGTAATGGAAGCATTCATTAGGGGCGAGTAGCAGTGCAACCAATATTTAGATTAGTCCATAAACTAATAGCAATCCAATAAAAAAAATACATTTCATAACTAAACACACCTTCTGAAGCTGTTCGAGAGTTGGACCCTGAGTAGAAGGATTCATTGTTATGTCCCAAAGACTGGCTTCACCGCCTGGATGGAAATGAATTGGGACCATTTAAACAGCAGTGGTTACAATCTCTGTTAGTCTGTTTAAAGAGTCAATCCTGTTGAGCAGAAACAGAAGCAGTCCTCTTTCTACCTGACGGTTGTGAAGCTGAGGTATGCATGTCCCACATGGACCCTGTATCTGGCACTGACATCGACCTGTTCATCGAAGGCATCATATTCTGCTCGCACCTGGGACACAAAGCAAAACATACGTCAATTTGCTCTGAATTCAACAAATTCTCCGAATGAAAATGATCGAAAAATTGCGATCGAATCCTGTATCCACTGTGCTCACCTGTTAATGAGCTGGAGTAGCTGCTGCTGCTGTTGGAGCTGTTGATAAAGAGCTGCTGCTGCCAGCTCCTGCTGCTTCTTCAGGCGCTCCTGGTCCAGGTTTCCCTGTAACATGTGAGATAAAAGGTCAACAGTCAGTTAAACGAGAACAAACTAAACACAACATCAAATCCAAACAACTGAGTCAACAATAGTTTTATTCTTTAGCTGTCATGCATGTAATGAATTCTGATAGATAAACTATCATATCAACAGGCAGAAAAAGGACATGAATGTGTGTGATGTATAAGCAGCTCTGATTTATCAATACATTTACAAAAAATATTTTTGAAGAAAAGCTTGGGAAGATGCCTGTCAAATTGTTCAATGACTCAGTCCTGATTTAGCATTCAATCTCAAGTTATCAAAACATGTTTATGAATGTGCCCACTGAGTTATATCCTCCCCTTCCCCTCCCCTCCCCTCTAAGTCGGCTGTACTCTGACTCACAGTCCCAGCGGAACCCCGGTTGGGCTGCGGGCGCTGCGTTGGTGGGAGCTGTCTCACCAGCAGGGGCGGGGGGGAGGGCCCAGGGGCAAAGGGCACGCGGCCCCACATCTTGATGACATCCCCCAGGGGTTGAAAGCCCTCATCGCAGCCCCGCTTCACCAGCAGGGTCATGGTGAAGTAGCCAGCCTGGAACCACTCGCACATCTCAACTGTTGTGAACGGACCTGATCAGCGTGTGGTGGCAGAGACAAGTTGTTAACACAGGAGCCCGTGTATTAGAGAGAGATCGACCTCTACATTTAAATTAATCTGTCAACCAGAACAGTATGTTAACTTTAGTTTGTGTATGAACAGGCGACAATGTGCTCGGGTTTACCCTGGATCTCTCCCTGGGGGTCCTTGTAGAACCACTTCATGGCAGCCTCATGAGTCAATGGCAGAGCAGCTGCTGTGTTCCTGCTCTCCTGCTGCTGCAAAGCCTGGGTGAAACATTCTTCTTCCAAAGAGGTGTCCTGCAGTGATGCCACCATCTTCTCTGCCTCCTACACAAAAACAGATTCTTTATTCTTTCATGGACTCCATGTAGGGGGCAACGCTGAGGGGCATGTATAGGTTTCGGAGCAACATTTGCTCCCATCAAAGGTAGTTTTCTTCAGGGAAGGTCTGGCACAATTCAGCGAGACAGTGAAGGAGTTCCCAGCAGGCAATCCAGCCCTTTCACCCATTATTAAACACACATGATGTTGAAAACATGACCCAGGGCTGCAGCAAAATCCTCACTAGTATCATTCGTTGTCAAACCTCAATTAAATGAATGCATCACTGATGATGTAAGCCTAGTGCTGCTGTTCATACCTGTTGCAGGTGTTTCATGCCTTCATCATCCTCAGTGTCTCCTCCAGAGGGAGGGAGGAGAGGAGCAGCAGAGGAAGGGGGTGGGGGTGGCAAGCTGGAAGAGGTGGTGACACTAGGGCTCAGCTGTGCTTTGGAGCTCCCGATGGGAGCCAAGTCTGATGACAAAAGCAACAAGCACAAAAAATACAAGCTAAATAACGGTTTCTATTTTTAGTATTTCTGTCATTTCCTCTGTCAAGGTAGTGGAGCCCCATACTGGCTCCGTTTCTGGTGGAGCATGAGCCATTTATGTCCTTATCATTACCAAGGTATTAAATGGACTTAGAGTAAACATATTCTGTAAAAGCTAAATACCATCCTCAGCAACTCTTTTTTCATACATAACAAAAAACAAATAAAAAGAACAGATACATGTTGAATCAGACCCCTGAGGCCTCAGAATATAGATTTTATAGGTAAGGAAAAATATCTGAATGAATGAACAGGTAAACTTAAAAATAAATGGCTCCTTGTAAATAAAGACTTATAATACTGCAGCTAATGTAGCTCACACGTTACAAAACATCTAATAGAAAATATACCATCGCCAGCTGTGCTGTTGGACTTCACAGAGTGGCTGTTGCTCATCTGGGAGTTATCCAGCACCTGGCCAGCACTGCCAGGCTGAGACTCTGAGGATGACGGGGCACAGTGGGCTGGAGGGGAGGATGAAGGTGATGCTGGCTTTGTCTTATCGTCCCCTAAAGCAGACATGATATCTTTACTCTCTGTGAAAACAGGGAGAGGAAAAAAAAGGATGGATCATCAGATTAAGTTGGATGAAGCAAATGTTTGTTGTTTATCTTGTTAAGAGAAATAACAAACTACCTTAATAAGATGACGGCAATGTATCAAATTCCTCCTCACCTTTTTCCTTCTCTCCTTCAGCACCATTCCTGTCTGTGTCAGGGACGCTCTCCTCCTCTTCCTCCTCCTCCTCTATGCCCTTAAACTCCAACTCCTCCTCAGGGATTGTCTCCTTACCACCCTTCTGTAACAGGAATATCAGAAAAAAAAAAGATAAATGATTTCACAGATAAAAAATATCAACAAATAATACAAAACTAAAAAATGAGGATGAGCCTTATAGCCTGTAATGTTTACTTTGTTTTTTTTTATCCAATGCAGATTCTGAATGATTTCTTAAATGTAAAATATTGCTTTTCACTCTTACTTTATATCTGCAACACAAGTTGGTTGTAAAACAAACAGTGTGGGGGCATATCAAAAGCCTGATCTGACTACACTTACCTTCAAAGGCATGAAGGCTCCAGAAGAATCAAAAGTGCCCATCTCTCCATCCTCCTCATCTGTACACCACTCAGGCAGGCCATCCCTGTCATCTTCAAGCCCCTCGCTTCCTGCCCGTCGGCGCCCAGTACCATGACCCTCAGAGTCCCGGAAGTCAAAATCGAACTTCCTTCGACGACTTTCACCACCGTGATCCCGCCAGCCCGCTGAGCGAGGACCACCATCTAACAAGGATATGTGCAGCCATCAGCAAAAATAGTTTCATGAGAAGTATTCACAGCCTTCGCACAATGCAGTGACAAGTGTACAGATGCAGAGATGGATGGTTAATTTCCGCCATATGTCTTACTTCCTTAACTGATCACTAAGGTCAGTTCAAAAAACAAAATCTCCTTACTTCCTCTAGATGTCAGTAAAGGCACCTTAGAAATAAGACTGCTGTAATGCAGAAAGAAGTGAAAAAACAACAACTAAATGAATAAAACTCTGGCTGCTTGGGTCCTTTTACTATTTCAAATAATAACAAAAGTCACCTTGTATAACTTTAAATATTCTTACAGAAGGTGACAGGTAAAAAGATGTATTTATTTACACAATCAATGCCGATTAGAGAAAGAAACAAGTTAAACAGAAATTGGATGGAAAAAAACAAGAAGAAAGAGCCTGGCAGTTAAATCTGCCTTCAGAATACAAACGACGCTAAATCAATTAGGAAAGCCTGTGCATTGTACATAGAATTTGAGGAATTACTTAAATGATTAAACTTGGTATTTTTATCGTACCATCCCTGCGTGGTCCAGCAAGCCTCCAATTGGTGCCCGGTTCCGCCTCCTCCTCCTCCTGCTCCTCTCGAAGGGTGCGCCAATTATCACTGTCTGCTCTTGTGTACTCTTTCCTCCCAGGAGTCCCGGGACCTCCACTTTCTTCAAAGCCAGGGCGCCCAACCTCCCGCCTCAGCGGCTTCTCAAATCGACGCTCACCCCTGGGGGATGATGGGTAATTGACAGAAAATTGCACCGGTTGAGTGATAAAAATAGAAAAGCAAAGTCTAAAACGGGATCCAAGTTTTATCCTGGAAGTATATGTCCTGCCAACACTTTGACTGCAGTAATAGCCCACCAATACTGAGCCATGAAGGAAATCCATGGAAAAGATACACACAAATCTTATGTTTTATAGTGAATTTTTACACTAAAAAACACAAGACGCCTCTAAATGTGAGATCAACTGCATCTAATGAGCAGAAACCATACATTTAAAAAGAAAAATACATGAAATGTCCCCATATAAGCTAACGGCTTGTTCCTCTTACCGGTCATCCCAACTCTGGCTGCGGTGTATCTCTCGTACACTACGCCCAAAGCCCACCTCTGCATCTTCAATACTTCTTTGGTAGAATCCACCTTCTCCCCGGCCTCGGCCTGTTTATTTGCACAGAGATGAAGCAGCTTGTTTTTAAACTTGCAAATATGAGCCAAACTGACACTGTTGAATACATAAGCTTCTATGAAGCTATGTATCCGACATCTTAGAAATATTCACCTAACTGGACAGCAAGTGTTTGTACCAGCATGAGTTGAGTGGTGTGTGCGTTTGTGTGGACAAGGTGAGTTCATAAGCCCGGTGCTTTTGGACAGGTATTGCTGTACAAAAAAAGGACTATACAGGCAGGCTCAAAGGAAGTGAGCTGCATCAAGATGACAGAAGAATGAGGGAAAACAAACACTTGATTTGCTGGCTTTAATGGCCGTTATAATTTGCTTGATGTCGGCCATTGTAGTTACAAGCAAAGTATACTGAAGCTGAAAATCAATGTTTTCACGTTTGCTCCACTTGGGGTGGTCCATTTATTTCTGCCTTTACCTCGACCGCCTCGCGCGGCTCCTCGTCCACGAACCACTCCAGCAGGGGCAGCCCCACCACCCGCCCCCTTTCCCATAAGCCTCAGCACTGCCACACTGTTCACAGACATGGAGAAGTTCCTCTGAAAAGTGAGTGGAAAAAGGCAAAAGAAAAGAATGTGAGGAATGTGAGCTTACAGGCACATCTGTCGGCCAACAGTACAATTTGATTCAGAATGGAGGCTGCATAACTGCAGATGCCACATGCTGAGGCTAATGCACTTGAACATTTCCATGTATCAGCTTTTATAAGCGTGTGTTTGGGCGGACCTGCTCCTCCTCAGTGAGAGGCACCAGTGCCAGTGGTTGCATGGGCTCATCTTGCAGAATAGCAGCAAACTCCTTATCCTGCATGTCCTCTGGGACCTGAAAACAACAGTAGCTCTTAAAGAATATGCAACGATCTTGGAAATCATCACCAAAAAATTGAAAAAAAAGATTATTGGCCAGTCAAATGAAAGCTGATGTATAAGACTTAATAGGGTGTTTTGTCATTTCACTGACAAGGTTTCATCAAAACAGCTTAAATCTAGATGGCTGTGACACACAAAACAACAGTGCAATAAGGCTCTTCTCTACTAACCTTGTTGTCTTTGATATAAAGTGCTAACATCTCCTCTCGGCCGTAGCGATACTCGGCCAGCTTGTACTTTGGCATGGCGGGGGAAGGAGGGGGAGATGTCACACTCCCCCCACTGGACAGTGCACGAAGCCTGTTTGAGGAAGATCAGAGGAATCATTACGGATGTATTAGTCCATAGCTCTTCTTAAATGATGACTTTCAGTAACTCAACATGCTTTGAAATCATTTAGAAATAGCATTGTGAAATCCTGTGACTGGAACACAAAACCACATGTTCTGAGCTACTGTCTATCCTTTGTAGACATCCTTCTAAATTTCCCTGGCCAAACTAACAGTTTAATCATATCCATCTTGCAGCAGAGAGAGAGGAATTTAGCAATCCTTATATAGAAAAACAAACCCCCTCCTCCCAATGTAGTTTGGTCCAACTCAGATATATACAAGCTTTCCAATCTCCAGATTTTAGTTTAAAAAGTCATCACCAGAGGACGGTCTTCCAGGGCCAGCTGTTTAACAATGGCTCCATTCACATTCCTTTACAAAGTGTGTCATTGATTCACGGCCCAACATCAAAACCATATGCAGCTCAGATGTAGAGGTGGGTGCGGGATGTAAAAAGGTAAAGCAAAGCGCAGAGTAAGGCCAGTTGGTGGCATTAAACAAGTCTGAGGACAAAAGTAGGCAGAGCAGCGATGAAAATGTGTAATGAAAGGAGAGCTGAGGAAACATGCCAGTGGGCGGAGGGACCAGGAAAGAGACTGTACCGTCTTGGAACAAGACGGTATCCACTTCACCTTATTAAAACTTTGCTTCTCCAACTACTAGAACCCCAAATACTTCAATACCGTTTCAAACTATACATTCATGATCCCATTATATTGCAAATGTTCAATTGTTGCTTAAGAATCAGAATCAGAATCAGACAGTCATTTAAGATTATGCCAAAAAAAACTCAAATAGTCTAAATAAACGTGTCATGTTAACATGGTTTAAAGGGGCTCATAAAAATGCTGGTAAGACAGTTGTATGTGGTGAGTATATGAACTCTTTGTGTAGCCATTTCAAAAAGGACACACAGAGAAGAAAGCAGCTGCAGATTTGTAAAGAAGGAAATCTTCTGCGAGGCTGGCAGAGCACCAAGAATGCACACAGCAGTCACAGGCTGAGAGAGATGGAGTGCTACCAAACTGAGACTACGCCCCCCATTAATTGCTACACAAACATCCAACGGGGAAGAAACAGGAGAAAGAAAAAGGGATGAACAGGACATGTGCCTACATTTTGACAGTAAATGAAAGCAGAGGTGGAAACAGTATTTGAAAATAGTGACGTTTGCTAGTCTGTTCATTCAGAATAAACTATGGGTAACAGGCCTCATTTACTCCACAGCCACAGACAGATTCTACATTTATATGGTCTGAAAACTCAGGGACCTTAAAGGTTGAGCCCAACTAGATCCAATATAAAGCTTTCCAAAAAGTAAACCAGAAAAACACAAAGTACGTTTAACATGTGCAGCTGGGTCGATAAACAGGATCAACTACCATAAACTGTACATAACTTTTTTTTTTGACAGAAGCCAAATGTGGTCTCATAAAAATCTGGATTTTATTAGAGCTGAG
Source organism: Menidia beryllina (assembly GCA_013363375.1). Lineage (NCBI taxonomy): Eukaryota > Metazoa > Chordata > Actinopteri > Atheriniformes > Atherinopsidae > Menidia > Menidia beryllina. The sequence goes on along the minus strand of JABUIW010000018.1, from coordinate 4,904,322 downwards.
CGGCAGCTTGGAAGTGTTTTAAGAGACCATGAGCTGACACATGATTTCAAGAAGCCGATTGTCATTCATAGTTCATTTGTGCTTCAATGTCCAAACAGGAAACAGAAAAACATTTGCAGCTTAATGGGAAATGTGATGGTAGTTTTTGTTGGTTATTCCCAATCCAATGAATCTAATGACAACTTGTGCTGAATGCAATCATTTGTTCCCGTTTCTCAGTCTGAAAACTCCACCTTATACAGGAGCTAAATGGCCAAATTTATGCAGACACCAGTAAATTACACATATGGTTTATGCAATATGTCATTTAGCAAAGTGGAGAAAATCCCAACAAATACTGATGACGATTTTAAGAGGGGATTCACACACATTTCAACCCAATACATTATCCTCAGGTAAAACATATTGAAATAGAATCAAATAAATTACCATTCTGGGCCGAAGTTAAGAGTCTCAGCAGTCATATTCCTCACTTCCACACAGAACTGAGTATCTGAGAAAAAAAACAGGGGTTAAACAGAAAATCTGCTTTATTTTGCAAAAAAAACATGGATGTTAGAATCAAATGAGTCCCCTTACCCTGTCCAGATAATCGGAGCAGGCTGGACTGGGCTGGACCAGGCTAGTAGGCTGGCTTTAGTTAGGCTTAGGTGTCTAGAAGGCTGAGTGGTGCTTAAGCTGTGGTCTCAGAGCTCCCCAAACACACGGACACAAAAAGAATAGCTGCCAGTTTCAGGTGCTTGAGGAATACCAGGTTATCAGGTCCTAACTAGTTAAGGAAGGGGTTTCAATGATAGTTTGGAGAATGGAAGCTCCTGCTACTCACAGCCAAAAAGATTTGCTATACATAAAAATCAAGAAACAAAAAGAACCTCAGGAATCAACAGCGGAACTAAATAAAACACTCTTGAAGTAATAATGTATTCGTTCTTTTGTTTTACAGCAGTTATATCTCACATTAAAGATAAAAATATGAACCGATTCATCGGAAAAAAAGAAACGCAGGAACAAAATGACAGCCGAAAAAGACGCAACCGGCTGCTGGAACAGCTGCCAAAGCAGACGCGACTTGCACTCCTCTTCTCCTTTCTCCCCGTCTGAGCCTTTCTCCTCTCACTCCAGCTGAAATGTGGATGGAGACCCTCCAGGTGACTCCTTTATTTCTCGTTCGCCTCCCTTTGCACCACTGAAAAATAAAAAGTTAAGAGATTGGGTTTTTAGAAATCAGTTAAGAGGAAAAGACACTGCTGAACACTGGCATAGACTTTAAAACTGAAAACGCTTTTGAGTCCAGTACCACATTCCATGTTAACTCTTCCATAAATATAGTTCATTTCAGTATTACAGAGAAACAACCTGCCTCTTAAATAATGCAGGAGACATGGGGTCATTTCTGGAAAAAGTCATGGATACAAATACTAAATTTCAGTATTGCAACTTTTCTAGAAGACACCGAGGAATTCCTTACATGTAGAACCAGGAAAGCAGCATTTACGCCAAGTGAACCCTTTCAAACATTGCTGGCGTAAAAAGATAACCCAGCCATGACACAAACCTTGAAAACAAAATGGACAGGTGTAATAAAGATTACATGGATGCTTTGTACTTGATTCTTCGTGGGACAAGTCCAACTGAGAAATAGTTTAGTTCCATGTGCTGCATTTTCACTTTGAATAGTTTTCTTTTCTTTGTTTTCCAACTCATTTAGGTATTTTCAGACAATTCTCTGATTTTCATCTACCTAATCTGGGACAACAAAAGCAGACCCCACAGCTGGTTTCTGGCCTTATGATATTACCGACCTGTCAAATTAAGAACCAAGAATCATTTTTAAAAACATATGTTCTGTATCCCCAGCAGATCCAGTGGCACTATTTGGTAATCATCCACCAGAACACACAGCAATTCAACTCCTCATACAACACAAATACACAAACATATGGCCAAAGAGAGACAAAAATCTTAGGAGTTTGAAAAAAAAAAAATCTTGACTACTCATCCTCAGTTGCAGTATGGCAATTCTGTGTCCAACAAAATGCTTTAAAAGGCAATGTGAATGTCAAATTTGTCAATTTAGAAGTTTACCAAAACAGATTCAGCAACACAACAAATAAGACTGATTTTACAAGGTTTAAGATTGTCATTCTAAATACATAGTGACTATTAATTAAGAACTTTCTTTAAGGGTCAGTCTGCTGGAGGTGGGACTGTTTGCAGACTTGAGATACAGTAACTTTGGCCCAGGTGGCACAAAGTAAAATAAAATAAAAGCACACTTTTTGGAATTTGTTAGCATAGTGGCTTGCCACCAATGTACTTTGCCATCATTAGTTCATTTTTAAAAAGGAAGCAATAGCATACCAATAACAATGAAAAGTCCGCGATGTGAATGCTTCATATGGAGCATAATTATTTCGAGGAGAACGCTTTCACTGAAAACCGCCACAACACATTGTTTTTTTTCCAATACCCCGCTTGTCTACCTTTTCAAAATTCCAGTCCTACTTGTTCACTTATAAAATTAAAGCAAGGTCACAAGGAGAAACATGATCTATCCGATACATTTGAATATTTGCATACGTCTTGGACATCACAACGTGGCGGGACGTTGATTTCAACCCGATGCAAATCACGTTGTAAACTCTGATTAAAGCTACAATTCATCGGACACACATTTATAAGTTTTACGAAAAGTAAAGTGGTTAAAAAAAAGGTTCTTACGATGGCTAACATTAAAATAGCTCGTGTTGACATTAGCTAACGTTACTCATTACGAGCTACGATAGCCTTTACATTGTTCGCCTTTTCAACCAGACACAGTCTGCTGTTTAATGGGAGGAGGACAATCACTCGTTTAAAACTATACTAGTTCAATCGCATCGTATTTCAGTTGCAGTGCACAACCGGTTTGGTACCTAAACTAGCATAAGGTATGTGTTCATCGTCAAGGCCTTGGCTTGTAGGTTCAAATGACACCAGATATGATGGCGGAGGGGGCGGAGAGTTGGGATCAGAATCCCCGGCCTGCTCCGCCAATGTGCGGGCGACCAACTCCGCTCCGCTGTCGATAGCAATCCAAAGCTAATGCGTTGTAAACAAAACAAACGGCCGTACCGTCGACACAGCTTCAGTAATACTCAAATTAAATGAAAATACCGTTTAACTGACAGATATATCCAACCCATTCTAACTGCAACAGCCGAGGTTAGCCTGTAAGCGCACATTAGCCAGTTAGCAGAAAAGACAAGCTGCAAAGAGGAACCGTGGCTTACCTTCTGTTTATAGCTACCAGACTGGTTGTCTGCACGGTGTGTCTACAGCCAATATATCGTATGCATTGGTCTCTTTAAACACTGTAAACGTATTCATTCGATAGAATAGTACTTTCAGAAAGTCGTGCTCTGTGTTTTATTTATTATTTTTTTCCCTCTCCACCAACGGCCGCTGCTGCGTATCAGTATGTGTCTGCTGGCTCTCAGTCGCTGCTCCTCTTGTTGTTTGTGTTTCGGAAACATGGCCGTCCGTGTGACACCACGTGACTGGACCTTGACAAGCGGCTGGCCAATGTTGTAGCAGGGCAAACACACCCCTATTTACTAGCCTGAACACTAATGTGTACTGGCACGTAACGGCGTTCTGAAAGGCGGAGAGGGTTCGCTGTGTGGATTTAATTAGTCCCAATATCACCGAACAAGTCCACTTTAATGGATTATATTTACTTGTAAGGGCATACGTCCGAAGCATCCATTTTACGAGGCCATATCAAAACTAGCAGAGTCATTGTCATGTAAAAGTTGTTTTCATAAATGCAAAATTCTTATTTCAGAAACATTACGCCTGGAATGTGTAGTAAGAGGATTTGATAAATAGCAGTACCCTTGTAAGTTTAGCAGCACCAACTGAGCATGTGCAGTACGTGTCTGAGAAGCAGTAGTGCACAAAAAAAGGCGGTAGAGGGCGCTGTTGGGCAATCAAATGATCTATGATTTAACGACTTGAGATGACCAAATCATTACTGAGAGGACGTCGGATAAAATAGCTGTCATTCAAGGAAGTTGAGAGTACTTAGCTTTAAAATGTTATGCATATTCTAAATACTCTGGTTCTCCGATATCCTGCAAAGACAGAAAACTGCAAATGCTTTTTAATTAAATTCTTTTTTATTGCAAAATGAATCTCACAAACCACTGTCACTTGGGACTTTGTACACATTCTAACAGTTTCTCTCAATGCCAAAAATAGTCAGTGTGAAATTTAACTTTGATGGTGAAGCCAAAAATGTTTTATTGTAAATATTTTTTTAAATGTTCAAAATCCCAAATTTTCAAAATGATTCTTGGAACATGCTGTATAAAACATTATTTCTGCTCTTTGGACTTACTTAAGCTTCCTTCTCAGCACTGAGGCTGTTCATTTCCACTTCAGAAACTCAATGTTGCTTGTGCATTTGCACATCAGGGATGCTCTTATCTTTTATCATACAAGACAAGTAATGTTTTTCTTTTTGCCTTTTAACAGAATTTGTGTGGAAAAATGATTATAACACAACTGGTGGCAGAAAGACTAAATAGTGTACAATGTAAAGAGGAATTCAAACACTAGTATACTTTCCCACTGTTAGAACAGAGAAATAATCAATCACACATATCAAAGAGTGAACAATGACACCTGTGTTGAGATGCATAGCAGAGCAGAAATTCTCAGAACAGATAAGCAACCAGCCAATAGATCCACACCGAAGCGCTGTTGATTTGCATACTTAGTCTGCTTCCAGCTGTCAGCGCACTTTACCAGAGTGTTCAGAGGAACACAAAATACTGGATAACAGACAGAAAAAACATTCGTCACAATGGAATTTCTTACTTCTTAGTACTGTTTTATTATTGCTATATGGAGCCTGAGCAGGAAATATAGTGTTCCAGCTGCACCAGCTATGTGAGGATGCATCTGTTTTCTACCTGCATCCTGTTCTCTTTACCGATGGTGTCCCACCTGGTGAGTGCTGCTGTGTCACACAGCTTCAAGGACTGCAGCCATTTTTTCTACATGCAGACACCACCCACAGGGATCAGAGGGGAAAGGCTGAAGAGGATCTGCCAAAAGTATGCGGACAAACTACGCTACGCCACGCTGTATGACAGCAGAAGCCATCTCCCCCTCTACTCAGCTTACATTTTTAAGAAGTCTGATGGGAAGAAGAGAATGGACACACCCTGGATGTATGAGCCTCAGGTAACTAAACCAGCATAGTATTTAATTTACCATGAAGCCTATGACAAGGAGGAAGTTTCTGCTTAGAATAATAAATAAATATGAATGCATAAACATAAAAGATCGAAGTTGTGCTGACAACAGAAATAGTTTCATATTGTATTTGATAACTGACTCAAGAAAATGTTAATTTTCTGAGGTTTGGAAAATGATACAATGTGTAAACTGTCAATCATATAAACATGCCCTTTTAACACTTTTAAAATAATTTGATGTGAAAATACATTTTCCTGTCAAAAGTCTGAAAAGCTTGATTTCATGCTTTTTTCTGTTAGCTCGGCTTACCACTTGTTAGCTCTAACTGGGCACTGACTGCAAAAACATCAATATTATTCTTATGAAGAATATCTGCTGATATATGAGCATGTGTGTATTTATTTTTCATATTTCAATTAATCTGCAGAAACAAAGGGACAAAAACTGCAGCTAACCTAACTAAGATCAGCTTGCCTGTAACCTCAGCATCCACTTATTTAGGGGGTGCTCAGCATTTGTAGGAAAATACAAATAGTACTTTCCTACAAACATGGTGCATGTTTAAATTTGACCAAAGTGTCGTAGTGAGGGAGTGTGTTTACCGTAGGTCATGAGCTATGCAATGATTGTATATCCATAAAACATTAAAATAAACTCGGTTAATAATTACTTGTAGCTGCAGAAACTTACCAGAAAAAGTAAGTCAAACATCATTCTATAAATTTGAATTTCTTTTTCTTTTAGCTGGTGTCTGATGATGAGAGTGGTAACATGAGGGCACTTCCGCTGAGTCAGGACACCCCCCCACTGATTGAAGACAGCCAGGCTGTCTTGGAGGACTACATAGATGCTGTGGAATACAGACGGGGCCCACTGAATCCTGACCAGCACCAAGCAGAGCCAGATGACAAATCTGCTACCTACACTCTAACCAATGTGGTTCCTCTAATCACAGAGTTTCTAGATACCTCTTGGAACCCCTACCTGGATGTCATCCGCAGACGCCTAAACAACTTCTGCCATGGAAAATCTTTCATTGTGACAGGAGTAACTACTTCAGGGGCCACCATCCAGCGGAACAACAGAGACTGCCTGACCATTCCAAGGCACTTATGGCTTGCATATTGCTGTCCACGTTTTGACCGCAACTCGCCGTATGAAGTAAGATTTATGTTCCCTAGTTATGGGGGCTACGCTCTGAATGAAAAAACTGGCAACAGTGTGGTAGAAGTACCACTAAAAACTCTGGAGAGTTTCCTGAAAAGTCAGGCTGACATGGACAGTGATATGATCATTTTTTACAAGAGCTGTATGTCCGAAAACACCTTCAAGATGAAGAGGAGTAGTCTGACCAGTGTTGAACTGAAGAAGCAGAGGTAATGGTGGAAGTTTGAGTTCAAATGTGGCCATTGTATTATTGGGACTCACTGAAATAAAGATTAAAAGAAACAGTTCTGTTTTGTACATTTTGTGAAGTTAACTTGGAATAAAAGAGAAATAACATGCAACATGTATGAAAGTGCTCTGAATTGTTCCCTATGACCCTACTAGGAATAAGTGGTTCAGAAAATGGATGGCTGGAAGTACGATTAAGTATATTTTTATCATGTATTATATATCTGACATTCTATATCTGATAGAACATGGGTAAATATCTCCCATGCTCTAAGCGTCACATATCAATCACTGATCATAAGGATTGTTTTGATGCAAGGGTATTTACATGAATGTCTGGATAGATGGACTGGAGGGGATAAAGATCAGGAATCAATCTCTCCTTCCCACTCCTATGAGACATGCTGATGAATCTCCACTGGCTTTTTTTAGTGCCTGTGTTTCTCTTCCTGTGGGTGGATCTGGTGAGGTGTAAGAAGAGTATTACTTTGCATATTGAGCCCTGATAGCAGAGAGGACCGTGTAAAACATATGTTAGCAGTTTCACTGAGCTCCATAAGCAGACATAGAGACACACTCCTCTGTTTCTAAGATTTTAAAACCAGACCCAGCGTGTCGAGCCTTCAGCAGATTAACCTCCGAGTCAGTCCGACAGCAGACTTGTACCAGCTATGGCATTCTGGATAAAGATGGGGATCCTGCTAATCAACATATTGCCAACTGCAGTGAGAGGTAGGGTTGAAAAGGAGCTGTCTCCAGACTGCAGGGTGTTCCTCTACAAGGGAACACCACCAACAGGGCTGGAACACCACTCTGTCCGGTACATCTGTCAACTTTACAACAAGAAGCCTCGCTATGTGACTCTTTACAGCACTGTGGATCACATACCCATCTACTCTGCCTACATCTTTAAACGCTCAAATGGGGAGAAATGTGTGGACGTCCCCTGGATGTATGAGCCCCAGGTAAAAGAAACTCGAAAGCTGATACACAAAATACAGGCTCTGAATATGAGCCAGTCACAGGAGTATTCTGTTTTGTTTCTTTCATTTGATGCAGATGTTTAATCAAACCTGTCGTTGCCTCTTGTCTTTGTCTTTGCATAGCTGTCCACTGCTTCCGATAGAGATGAGATGCAGCCCTTTCCACATGGTTACATTCACAGGAATTTTGAAGATGCCCAAGCAATTCTCGATGATTATACAAACGCCATCAATTATGAGCGAGGTACTCTGAACCCAGACGAGCATCAGGAGAACCCTGATGACAAGGCCTCCACCTACACCCTGACCAATGTGGTTCCCATGGTACACAAGCTCTACAACGGAGTTTGGAACCAACAAGAGCACATCATTCGCAAACGGCTCAACAACTACTGCCGTGGAACAGCCTACATTGTGACTGGTATCACCACTTCTGGGAAGATGATCCGTCGGGAAAACATGAACCGCATCGCAGTTCCAGCTTATTTGTGGTCAGCTTACTGCTGTGTTGACTATGACCACAACACACCCTACCATGAACGCTATAAGTTCCCATCTTTTGCTCACTATGGCCTAAATGAAGAGGAAAACAACAACGTGGTGGAAATCTCTGTCCAGAAGCTGAAAGAGTTCCTCAAAAAGACAGCTTTTGTAAACCAGAACTTTGAGATCTTCGTTGGGGACTGTGTTCCACCAGGAGTGAGTCAAGCTGCATGAGAAAATATTTACAAGTGAAGCTCCAAAGAAAAAGACAGCTGTAAATGATATATTTACCATTAAAGTTAAAAGAGGCAGGATTCTGCCATCCTTCATGCTCTTACAATAACCTAATCTGGTCTGTTGGTATAATCGTTGCACTGAGGGGGTCACAAACTTTTTTCAAGGCACACAATTTGACATGATAGTAAAAGGGAAGATAAAAACTAGTTCCTAATTTACATAGTAAACCAGTGAGGACACAGTTCCCAGCTTCTCAGAGATGACTTGTGAGATTTGTTTAAGTCATTCATAGTTTAAGATGTTCTATTAATAAAAAAATTAACCACACATTGCTAAAGAAAAATAAGAGTGAGCCACAATCCATTCCTCTGCTCTAATTACCTCACAACTTGATAATCAGTTGAACACAAAACCCACTTTTTGCCAACTTTTATAAGATGAGAACAGCCAGCATCGATTACACAAAGGCAGTAGAACCGTCTGACTTAAATAGAATGCAGCGAAGTCTCGAAGCCTTAAAAAATATCCGATCTTGGGCTGAAAGCCCAAACCCATACTACAAGTCTTCTGCATGTAGACATTTATGGTCATATTAATGTAAAATGTACCCCATTTGACTATTTTGAAGTTATAATTTTGTGTTGTCTGAAAATTGTCTTTGAGCTTTATTCTTTTAACCATACGAAAAAGGGATGTATATTCAATAACTCCAAACAGTCAATAACTCAAAAAAGCTTTTGCACATGTTGACTTCTATTTGAATAAATAAAACACTGTTGTGGCCTCTATACTGCATGTACGACTATTATTATCTAGTTCAACAAATATATTTAGGAAAAAGAGAAAATATTCATTTTAAGAATACCACCACCAGTTCCAATGTGACTAAATCTATTTTATGTTTCTCCAATTCAAAGAGGAAGACATATTTTGTATTATTTGGCACTGTTTTAGACTATAAAAGCAAAGAAAAGAGGATGGAAAAGGTATACCCTGACAATTTACTATTGTCACCATCGCGTGACGATTTTTTAAAAATCAAGTTAGCAACATATCACTTAGTGGGTCATGGCAATCAACCCAAATGCTCATCAGCAATACAATACAGCCAGCATTGATGCAAATGCACCTTCTCACAATGACTTGCAAGCACTCTGAAAAAAGCCTACTGATAACAATTTAAAAACTGATAACATTCACTGCTTCTGAGCTACTGCAACACCACTTGTGACTATTTGAATATATGGAAAGGACCTTACAAAGCGAGCCGGGTTTACTCGAAATACAGATGAGGGAAGGAGTGTGATAGAGGTGAGACAGGGGTTGCACCTGTTAGTAGTAGATTTGCAGGTGGTGAGTGCCAGCGGGAGCAGTGAGGGCTACGAGGACACAAAAGTGAGCTGCAGCGATGGTACTTCTGTCAGCTAACCATGCTGTGCTCCTGACAGCTGTTACGGCCGTGCTGACCTGTGCACTGCTACAGGGGGTCCAAGCAGGAGTAGTGGGGGATTTTAACCATGTGGAGCGCTGTAAGGACTTCCTGTATATGGGCACTCCTCCAAGAGGTTACTTCAGCAACTCCTTTAAGAAGATCTGCCAGAGGTATGAGGACAAGCCCTGCTATGTCACTCTGTATGACCCCCACAAACGCATTCCCATCTACTCCGCATACACGTTTAAGAAGTCAGACGGCGAGAAGAAGGTCGATTTCCCCTGGATGTTTGAGCCTCAGGTGAGGTAAATTTGTCTGAAGACAAAATGCTAAAGTGCTTATATTTCAGTCTGTTTTAGGCCTGACTGTTCAGCGTTAATCTGTAAGGATTACTTGTTCTCACTATTGATATGGATACTTCATATAATTGAACTAATTTTGCACAACGTCAAGCTCATTCATGAACAATATCCTATTTCTGGGAAGGCAGCTAACAAATATTAACAGCTGCTGCAGTAAGTAAATTTAACCATAGAAGTCAGGAGCAGTTATGGCTGCTAGGCAACCAGGCCACCTTGAGATAAGCTATTTTATTGGCTATGAGATGACACTTTAGGGAGATAGCATTACATATACAAATATATATGCAAATTTTCATTACTTACATTTTTTATTGTTTTTATTTTCCATCTAAAACTGTCAACTTGCTTTTCAGCCATATAATCTTTTATCCTTTAATCCTTCAGTTAGCATCTGAAAAAAGCAGCAGCAACATGGAGTCATTCCCCCAATCCTCAAGCATGCACATGAACTTTGAGGACAGCCAGGCAGTGCTAGAAGACTACGCTGATGTGGTTCAGTATGAGCGCGGCCAACTGAATCCTGACGAGCATCAGGCTGACCCTTTGGACAAAGCGTCTACGTACAGTTTGACTAACGTGGTACCTCAGGTCAGGGAGTTCAACTTGGGTCCCTGGGCCGAACACCAGGACCGCATCCGCAAACGCCTGAACAACTACTGCCGTGGCAAAGCCTTCGTGGTCACAGGGGTGACCACTTCTGGACACACGATCCGTCGCAACAACTTGGACCGCGTGGCAGTTCCAGAGTACATGTGGTCGGCTTACTGCTGCACAGAGTTTGATCAAAATGCACCATACTTTGTGCGCTATAAGTTCCCCGTATTTGGATCTTATGGGCTGAACGATCGCGTCAACAACCACATGGTGGAAGTCCCACTCAAGAACCTGGAGAAATTCTTGAAAGGGAGGATGAATGTGGACAAAAATTTTCAGATTTTCTACAATGACTGTGTGCCAGATAACTAAGATTAAATGTGAACCTTTAAAATTCAACATTGAGGTGTGATAGACATGAAGCAGTTGATTTTTAAAAGGTTTGAGATTGGTGAAGTTCAAAAAGATCCACAGAGCTAAAATTTTGGTTAAATTGTAACACAGATAAGGAATAAAATGGAGACTTATATCTGAGCCTGCTATGAATCTTTGTTTTAATTTCCTGATCACATCATAAAGTGAAAGCCTAATCTGAAGAGTAGTGTGTATGTTACAGATTTCCAGACCCTGAAGCAAAGTGAAAACAGCAAATAAAAGAAAAGAGTTACTGTCAAGTTTCTACTAAAACCCAATAGATCTGTAAATTAAAAGTACAAGCGCTCTAGATTTTCAATTATGTTGTTTTGAGGCGATGGACAGCATAAAATGCAACAGCTGCTCTTTTTGGCCACTTCAGATTTCAACCGTAACCCAAAAATTCTGATATATGATCTTACTTCATCTCTAAATTTTAGTTAGAGATTTGATAGAAATGCTTAACAGGTCAATTTGTGCGACAACAAAGTTTTATTGGAGAACATGACAAAAAACAAGTACTTCCAGCCGTTAACCACATGATGGCACTGCAGCTCATTTTAAAACATGTACTCTACTAAATGTACGTTTAAATGTTGTATGTCCAACAAAATAATTAAACAGAACCACTACAAACAAAGCTTATATGGCCTTTTTGGTAGTCTGAGGCATACACAGGTTATAAAATGAGGACTGATCCAGGGAGGATAACGGTTTCCACCCCACCCATCCTCGCCTCTGAAGCTCTTCTCTCTTTAGCTGACACCCATAGTAGTGAGGGTCAACAACTAGTAAGTAGCTCCCCTTGTCTCCAGTGCACACTCCTAATACACCCTTAGAGGAATTGTCTCTGTCTCCTCCCATCATGACAGGACATCCGTGCTTCTCAAAGTGCTGATGGAGCTCTTCCACAGCAACATCCTCCAGCTCAGTTCCCCCACCTCTGACGTGCACCAATTTACAGGAAACATCATAGAAATAATCCAGCACCAGAGAGGCTTCACAAGTTCCGACCCACTCCCTGGAACCTGAAAATGAGTCTTCTTTGTCCCCCATAGTAACCAGGGCTTGCTGGATTTCTGGGAGGCTGGGTACAGGTCTGCCACTGTTCTCACGAGTCCAGTTTGAGCAAAGCCAGGAAGCCATGGTTTGAATGGTACGGTAACCGCACCCCCAGCCTCTGTCATCTTGTCCATCACAGCCATAATGGAAGTACAAATAATCTCCTTTAATCGTTGAGCATTTAACGGGATTTGTAAATGGATGCGGAAGGCCAACGTGCACATTTGATAAAGTTTCGAGCTTCCCGACAAACTCCCCCTCATCTGCTCCACAACCACCCCAGTCAATCTTCTCCGCAGGTACTACTGCTGCCGCATCTCCATCCATTTTTCAAAATTAGTCTTTACTAATTATTTTTGTCAAGTGTTTATAAGAAAAAACGCGGAACTCCCAAAGTTGACTACTACTCACCCTTGTCACTATGTGTACCTGCAATAATGCTCCCCGGGACGCTTTCGCTACATTCTTCAGTTCCGCTCAAACAATGATGCTGCCTTCAGGGGTTTAATGAATTGTCAATTTCATAGTAACAAAAAATATTTCCATTTCGTTTAAATTATTTAGAAGTGAACTAATTACTAATTACGTTTGTCTTAATGAAATTCTTGCAAAAGAACACTTTCAATTATATGTGTTCACAGGAGCTAACACGGCCGTGTCCGTAGCACGACAGGACAACACACCTGGCTAAAATATCCCTGATTACTGAATAATGTACCGCTAGTCTCCTGTATTCACAGCAATGGCAAGATTACTAAAATACACGGAAATAATCAAAGTGTTCTTGGTTGTATTTTTGTTTCGTAGCGTTTTCTCGTTTAAACAAAGTACTTTGCTTAATGGACTACAAATACAGTGCGGAGAAATTAAATTGACAATAATCGTGAGTCGTCAGTTTTTCCACGAGAGACGCATTCCGTTCAAATCCGAACTTCTTCGACTCGGAGTAAACTCGACGCAAACGACCTCCTGCAGTCCAAAGAGACTTTCTGAAAATGCAATGGCCATCACTGCTGGCCTACGAGAATGTGGGACTTGGGCCAGTGTAAGATAAATTAAACGGATAATGAAAAATTGTAAATAAAGCTTGACTCTCCACCACCATTTGCTTACCATGGGCATTTAATCATTTACAGAACTGTTAGGAAATTGCTTGACCCACAAAATTTCACAGAACTTTTTAAAATTAGGACCTGTACAACTTTAAGGTAAAGCAACTTGAGTTGTAATGCTAACGTTGGCATTCGTTTCAACATCATTGCTCTCCAGGTCCATGGCAAGTGGCTTGTGTACTCTAACCAGCTGTTTGTGTTTGCTGCTGCGATGCCCACCTCTGCCGGCAGTGTAATCGTCCGAGGGGTGGACATGGTCATACCTGTTGAGTGCCATTATGAGAGGTAAGGTTAATGTCTGGTTCCCATACATACCCGATTGTAATTCTGTCAACTTTTTCAAAGTGCAGAAAGTGAACCAAACATTGTCCCTTTGTATCTGAGAAAAGAAAGCAGAAGGTTAGAGGGGAACCATTGCAACCTACCTGGATACCAATGACATCCACCATTAGTGCATTTGGACTTCTTCACTTCTCCCTTCGTGTTATGACAGGTCAAAGTAATATGATATATATATATATATATATTATAATTTCCCTCTGGGATTATTAAAGTATTTCTGATTCTG
>JABUIW010000018.1:4726638-4890033 GCA_013363375.1 Menidia beryllina | reverse complement strand
TATATTTATTGTCAATGAAACTTAGACTGTAATCTCGTTTTCTTATTCTAACAGATGGCTGTTCCACTTTGCGAAGTTCCTCAGTGTACCAGCAGGGAGAGACAATGTTTTTGGAGGCCAGTGTGGGGGCACTGACGCACCCTGCCCTCACACTCTATGTTGACTACTGTGTTGCTACACTGAATCCTGATCCTCTGTCACAGCCAAATTACAAGTTTATCGCCAAGCATGGGTCAGTTTCCTTCTCACTTTGAAAACAACACACACAAATTAAAGCAGCCATGCTCCTGTAGAACATGTATTTATTTATTCAATTTGAGTTTATTTGATTTGCAATATTTCTATGAGTAGGTTGGATACATGATGCCTAAAGTGAACTCCTCCATTATAGATGCCATCTGGACAGCATGCTGCCAGGCTCCTCATCTAGGTTCTTACCTAGAAATCAAGACAACAGATTGTGCTTCAGTGTTCAAGCCTTTCAGTTTAACCACACATTTGGACAACAGGTAATTAAACAGCAGCTACAAGTCAAGTCAGCATTATGATAAAATGGTGATTTTTCTGTGATGTGAATCACAGATTAAATATTTCTTATTGACCTTTTTATAATAGATCTTCATCAGCTGTCATCTTAGGGCCACCCTGAAACAAAACTCACAAAGTCATGTTGACAAAGCCTGCTTCTTCCACAGACCCACCTTCAGGTTAGCCTGCTCAGATGTAAAACACCCCCATTGATCCTTCATGATTTGTCTAACTTGCCTGGTTTTGTCCAGCAGCTTCATAGCCACTGATATACAAGGGAGGGGTTATTTATTTATTTATTTTTTAATGCAATTTTGCAACAAAACAGTATGTTTCTCTGTCATGTAGCTGGCGTGCCATAGAGGGAGACAGTACTCTGTGTGAATGTTGTGACTACAACTGCTTCAAACTGACTAAGATGAACAGTGGACACACAACTCAGCAACCAACAGGTTGGTAAACATTTGACAGAAAAATGAAAAATATTTAATATTTTCATTTAAAATATTCTACAAGTTGTGTTTAAATACAACAACTTAGGAGGAACTTTCCTTAAGTTGTGTGCTCTTAAATATTTTTTAACAGAGGAGATCCAAGAGGTGGACAGGACTGTTGGACCAATTCACATTTTGCATCGTTCCTTCTGGACAGGTGGACTGTCTGTCAACAATTAGGAAGCCTTCTTCCCTGCTTCAGAGTTAGGTGGGTACAGGGAATGCTAAGAGCAATAACTGTAGTTTAAGAGGATTTCAATAGAAAGGATCTAGAAAGGTTTTAATATTCCTTTTGGCGACTCAGATGTTGACTGCCATGACTTAAACGTCTCCTAAAAAGCATTTCAAGCCTCGAAGAGGGATTTATTTTTTACATCTTTACACCAGACCAGGTGGAGTAACTATCCTTACGTCATTAATGGTAATATACAGCAAATAAGATATTATATGATTACAGATTGGGTCAAATATTTGAATAAACATAAAGGTGTTTGTCTCTATCTACAAAAGTTAAAGGATCCTAATATTGTAAATCTTTGTGATTTATAGTGTTGTCAGCTGTGCATATCCTTACGTATTCATCACAATCTCTGAACCTGTAGAGAAGAAGTGGTTTAAATCTTGAGACATTACTGTAAGCAGTGAGATGTCTATGGTCTGTATTCATCAAATGCTTTAATTTGCCTGCACTAACAAGTTTTGTTGTGGTTTTACACACATTTAGAAATTAATTAAATCTAAACAATGAATTGTATCTAACAATTGAATACTGAATATCCTGTTAGCAACAAACACAGTAGAATAAACACACTTGGGTAAGAATGGGAGTGCTATGTGGTAATGTATATAATCTGTGTTTTAGAAACAGTTTTAGAAACAGTTATGTAGTCCTAATAGCGGAAATGGTATTACCCAGATGAAAAACCTGGCAGATTTCATGACTTGTTCAATTAATGTGACATTACTGGCCAAACTCCAAGTATACTTCAGTTGGACATGTGTTCCTCACAATGTCTAACAGGCTCTTATGCGTGTTAAGCTTAAAGAGGACAGCAAATATTCCATCATCATGTTTTACTAAAGCTTCACATCTGGAATATTTGTTTGATCAATATCAAAATTAACAAAACTTTTTTTTTTAAATAAAAAAAAAAATTCTGTTACTGAAGTGTTGGGAATTACATGGCTTACTGAAAGTCTCATCTCAATTTAGAAGTATTACATTGCAAAGGTATGTTCCCTTAAAGTACAGTCATTTAGTGGCTATGGGGTTACATTTAAAGATTCTAGTTATTTCCAACCTCAAATGTAATGTGAAATTGGCATGTAAAGCAAGGGACATAGAACATGTAAATCCTAGACTAATGTATTGGTTTTCTCTGAGTGGTAAATTATATGATGGGATTATCATTTTGATAATTTAGTCAAGCAGTTGTCCTTGACTTATAGTGCTGGTTAGTTGCTATTGTTGAATGTAAACGTGTGAAAGATCAGATATACAGTGAAGAATTTGGTTAAAGGTGAAAGGTTAAGTTACAGGGCAAAATCTGCTGTGTTAGACCATACAGGGCATGTATCCATTGCCAGCAAATCAGGGAAACGGAAGAAAGGACAGCCAAAATAGGGACAGATTATGAAGTGGAATTTACAAGTGACGAAAGGTCAATTCGATAACAGAAGGTGTGAGACTTTGTATCGTGTTGTGAAAAAAACACTGATGGCTTCCTGGCAACTCGGAAAATGTCAGATGTAAGTGGAACAACTGATGATGCAGCTGGAGACTTGCTCAAAGCCCTACAGAATAAAGTCCATTCATCCACAGAACAAGCACCAGATACATTTACCTACAGTTGTATGAAAGGGATGGAGCAACTAAAAATCTATTTTAATAAGATATTCTAAAACAGACCATTACTATACAGAATTCTTAATCTTGGTACAGTATATAGGGATTGAAATAAGGGTAAAAACAGACAAAAGTTTTCTCTCTGTTTTAATGCTGTCCTCAATCATACATATGTTTAATTTGGGATTAAGTTGATAGACACATTCTGAGAGAAAATTTTGAGCAGTTATTTCTTCTATCTGTGATCTGTTTAGAAGACCAAAACAAACATTTTCATACAAGGTCATCCAAGGTCATCAATCCATTTCAAAATAGTTTTTTTTATAAACTTTCATTGTCCAATGAGAAAGGTTGTACATAAGAGGAACATATTCCAAATAGTTGCCAAATGCTAGTGAACTTTAATAAAGTTCATCCCAATACCTTACTGTGCAATGCTCCAGTCTAAGAGATACATGTCAGACTACAGGCCCGGTGAGAATTTTGATTGCATCATCAGATAAAGTATGAACAAAGCCTCTTCTCTCTAAAAGTTACATAGTACCAAAGCCTAGGTTCAGAAAGTAATAAAAAAAAATGTAAAAAAACACCAAGAGACGTCCAAAATGATCAAGAACGGTGTCAGAGATTTAATTTTCTGGTCCTCAGGAATAGAAAATTAATACTTAAAGTTAGTCAGCCATTAAAGTCCTTTATAATTCAAAGTAATCTAGACTCAAATATGTGTCCATCTTGGCTGAAACTAGGACATTAACAGGACAATAATCCGAAATGTGGCCCTGCGAAGGACCGGCGGACCGTCCAGGGTCTCACCCTCTCACTGGGATAGGCTCCAATCCCCCCGCAACACCATTAGGCAATAAGAAATTACGAAAATGGATGGATAGATGATCCCAAATGTTAGAATCCACAACAAATTTGTGCAGAATGACAAAAAAAAGTCCAGAACTTAACCTGATTCGAACGGTGTGGTTGGACCTTAAAAGAGCTGTGCATTGATAAACATCCCTAAACCTCAATGAACTGAGTCAGCGTTTTAAAGCAGAGTGGATAAACATTCCTTCACACTGATGAGAAAGACTGTCAAACTTTATTCCACGTCCAGTTTAATTAGCTACACTAAAATCTTAGAAATTTGTAAACTTGAATTCTAGTCTGATTCTGATTCCACATTTTCTCCTCTTAAAGGATGTTTTGGCTGTCCCAGGAAGTGCATCACAGTAGCAGCCACATATGCAAATGAACTTTGAGAGCACTCCTCCCTCTGATCTTTAGTCAGAAGAGCAGGATTCTGTGCAGCCACACACCTGTTTATAACCACATTGTTGTATTGTTTACTAATGACGAACTGCATGTGAGTATTTAAATGGCCGATGGTTGTGATCCCATACCTGTTCTGATATGAGATTAAAATACATTCAATAGAATCCTGAAATTCTTGTCAAGGTAGACGCCTGCAAGTTGAAACAATAACTTCCGACCTCGTCGGTGGCTACTGTCTCAGACCCTGCCTTGGCTCCTATGTCCTTTGCAGTCGGTCCCCCTATTCTTTTATGCAAGCTTCCTGTCTTGTGTCGCGCCAGAGGAGGAGACTTTTTTGGCTGCATGCCCAAAACTATGCGCTACGCACTAGATATATGCACTTTCACTGCCTCCGATACAGCCTCTCTTCTGATTAGTTGTTTACATCCCATCTGGCCGCCTTTAGTAAGCCAACTACATATGGATTTACCCTCAGCCGTGCACCCTTTGTGCTCCTTTAAGATGGTCCTAAATTCAATATGTTTGTCCAATTCCTGAGCAGGAGTCATTGTGACTGGACACCCCTGCCCCCGCATTTTCCACACATCCCTCACCTCCCACCCCAATCCCCTGCTCTGGTCATGAAGCATGGCTCCCAGCACGTACCTTGTCTCCTTCTACTCTCTGTCATGTTGGCTCAGACATAAGTAAACAGTCCTTTGAGCAAACAGTGCGACTAGGCTATGAACACTGTCTTTAGCGTAGCAGTGTGGTGACAATGTGGCTTTAAAGCTGACTCATACTAAGCTGAGGAGTTGAGATATTCACATAAACTATTTTTGTTTTAAATACATAACTTATTGCATTAATTCAATCTAATTGTACAGGGGTTTCCCAGCTATAGTAACAAAGTTGGTTACTTTTTTACAGAGAAACTGAGGTAAAAATTCTGGAATCTTTTTCCGCCACAACTTCATGTGTCAGTTGAATTTTGCTGACACATTCAGTGTTTTGAAATATTGATCTATTCCTCACATAAATAAAAACAATCATTTTGTATATGTGATTCAGTTCTTTATATTTCCGCTAAGGAATCATTTTGTTGGTCATCCACCTCTACATGTGACGTGTCTTTTGTTGAAAATGTACAGCTCTCATGGATTTATGAACCATCAGGAAAAAAAAAAATCAGCTTTGTGACTGTATTAGTGTGAGTAAAGCCTTGAGCACCACTTGACTATGGATGTAGGCGTCTGATAATATATTTGCAAACATACCTTTACTTCCTGTCTGACAGAGGAGCTCATGCAGTCCTCTGGAAGACACCCTCGTCCTGTGCGATATGCAGAGGGAACTTCCAGGAAATTTCATTATATTTCCTTTACTCTGGCCCCAGAGGGGCCTTCAGGGGTCAGTGTGAGGATATGGGATATAAACATCCCTGCCTGAAGAGCAGTGAATAATTAGTGAGCAAGGTTTTATCTCAACTGCAGGGAGCTAATTGGTTGCCTGGCATATTTCTTAGCATCATGAACAAAAAATGATTATTAGATACAATAAAAATTAGACTTTGTTTAGGGTCCATTTGTTTTGTAAATCATGCTGGGTAAAAAGTATTCTAAGAATGTCCCCATGAATGAACACCAGCTCAACTACTGGGATCTCTCAATGGCTGTTACTGTCCTGATGATGTAACATCCTAAAATATTTTTAATCCGGGTTACAGTGTTTTATGTATTTAGATGGAACTCAGGCTAGACTTCTCATTATGTTGATGTTTCACCCCTCATGCATTAAGGGATTCTTTTAAAAAAATCACCTGACACTTCTTCAAAAATGAACAAAATAAAATAAACTGCCCTCTATTCAAGGACATTCCATTGTCTGAACATTCCAGATGGGAATAAAAGTCTTAGATTTGTGTTTATTGTGACCCTAATACCTGTGTCATTCATGCTGAGTCTGATTGTTATCAGCTGCTTACACTGTTATGCAAACATTGTTTTCCTCGTTGGGCCAACAGGAGAGCAGAGATATTTTGCCCACTGTCTTTTACCATCATAATTAATCTCTATGTTTAATTCTGTTATTATTTTCTTTTTGTTTATCGGTCAACAGTTGAGGCGATAGAGATTGTTAGTTAAGATTTTACTCACCAAAAACTAAAACCTTTCAAGTACTATCTGTTCCAGTGCCCATTAGAGCAGGGGTGAGCAACTCAAGGCGTAGGGGGGCCGCTGTCCTGCAGGTTTTAGAGGTTTCCCTGCTTCTACACACCTGATTCAGATCAAACTGATCTCCTCTAAAGATGCTTCAGCTCTGCACAGGACTGCTGATGTTGTGTTAACGAGAATCAGGTGTGCAGAAGCAGGGACTCCTCTAAAACCTGCCGGACAGCGGCCCTCGAGGCCCGGAGTTGCCCACCCCTGCATTAAAGTCTGAGTTACTGGTGGAAAAACCTTGAGAACAGCATTACACCGTCATCATCTCTATCTACATCACAACTTTTACATTGCCATTGAGATCTGGATCTGAGTGGGAAGCCGAAGACACTACACCCACCCACACCGACGTCACACACCCTTTAAAGCACACACTGTTTCACTGTGCCTCTCCTTGTAGGATCATCGAGGAGAAACAGACCATAATGCTGTAGTAAATGTGAATAATGCCACTGATTAGTTGGTGAGTTTCTGGACCCCACAACAAAAATAAACAGCCTACTTGCATAGTTAACTAGAATTGAGATGATGTATGAGCCTTTTTGCTCTATTTAAAAAAAATCCTCACTTTATTTCTCTGTTTTAGTATCAATTGATGTCTTTACTGCCTGAAAGACATCACTTGAACTAAGTTCCAGTATAATTCCATTATAAAAGAGGAAGAAAATCTTATCTAAAATTCTAATGGGCTTGCCATGTATTTATAATACACCTGAATTATCCAGTAGATCAAGGAAAGATGATATTAACACAATAAGTTTTAAAATGATTTTGGAATGCAACTTACAAGTTTGAATAAACACTGATGGCAGAATAAAACGGTGCCGCATACAAGAGACTATTTTGGTGGAAGGATAAGAAAAGACAACATTATTAGTGCGCCCCTCCTTATTACAGCCAAAGACTTGAAGGAGGCTTAGCTGAATGCATGAACAATGGTAGTAGAGGCTAAGGACACCAGTAAAGCACATATAAGACTGCCAAATCAGAGATGAGGAGGACAACGCTTACATAGTACAAAGAACATCAAACAGTCTTGTGTGGAACTCTTACCACTGAAGGGGCAGATGAACTTAACCATGTGACTGGCATCAGTGGTTCTTGGAAACAGATTTAAGGAGGAATCATAATAACATAATGCCTGACTTGAAACTTGATTATCGTTGGACTTTTCCGGAAGATGACTATCCCAAGCATTTTTACACAGTCAGTGAATGTTTGGATCTTTCATCTTCCCCGAGTGAGGCCTTTTTCAAGCCTTGATCCGGATTCTGGCCTGGAAACAAGAGAAAATAAATTAGATGGAGGCTTAGGAACATGACAAGAGAAAACTACAGGAAACGTTTAAACTGGAGGTCCCAAAGGTAGGCGACGGTTAAACAGTGGTTTAGATGGTTAAGTTGATTTCTGCTATCAATCTTTTTATTGATTTTTCTTTAGGAAAAGCAAATAAGTCAGATGCACTACTGAAGCAACTTAGTTTAGTTGTTTCCACTCAAATTTTCTGTCTTTGTTCAAAAGTACTGGCGGAGAGGTTAAGATTTATCAGGTGACTGATTAAATACTTTAACAAATGTAATTCAGGACGATTTGATTGAGAAGCAACTCAACTACAGTCCTTTGAGTTTTAGGCTTTTATAGGGCTGGGTGCTCAGAAAAAGGTGGAGGAGATCATGCAGATACTCTCAAGTATTGTCTGAAGACTGGTGAGGTGACATGTGGTAACTGGATAGGTTCTGTAAATAACTGACCATCTTGATGAGCATTTCGGCCATACAGACACTGAATGCACCCCAAATCTAAATATGACAAATCAGGGTAAAGTCCTCATTTCCTGTTTTAGATAAACACTGTCAATTTGGTGGTTTCTATGAGCTGATGGCAGCATTTAAAAAAGCCTTTGAGCTATAATAGGAAGTCTCAGCGCGTCTCTTTTTGAAACATTTAGTTTTGGCCACATGTTTAATAAACAAGGACAATCCATTATTTGGACAACAATGAAAGAAAACAATATTTGCCTTAAGGGGAAGGGGGGGTAGTTTATATTGTAATCAGTGAAACAATGAAACTTTATTTTCAAAGTCATCAATAAAAAATCAAACGGGATCAGTTTTTAGAAACACCTACCGGATAAGTGCACAAGAGATCCACAAAAGAGCTTCGTTTCCAATTAATGGGCAATAGACGGACCTATTGGCCGAACCGCGAGGACCCTGAGAGGGGCTATGCGGACACCGCTATGGAATTTCCCAGTGAGTTACGGGCATGCCTGCACGATTTTTCTCTGTA
The DNA here is from genome assembly GCA_013363375.1 of Menidia beryllina. Classification (NCBI taxonomy): domain Eukaryota; kingdom Metazoa; phylum Chordata; class Actinopteri; order Atheriniformes; family Atherinopsidae; genus Menidia; species Menidia beryllina. Next base: position 4,881,412 of record JABUIW010000018.1, on the reverse strand, counting down.
CACTTTCTTCTGTTGTTGCTCTATTTTCACGCTTTACTCATTGGGGACTGCGCGATGGGTTGATGTTTAATCGCTCACAGTTGTACGCAAATAGGCGCGTGCTCGCTCTCGCGGGCTATCACGTTATCACTATGTCCTTAGGGGAGGTAAATAAAAGCTTTTCCCAAAGCACGGCGGTGATGCAAAGTGTGGTAGGTGAGAGCTCTCGCCAGTAGCACGGGGCTTTTTTTTTTTCCACGGACCTACTACCGCGGAGAGCTGCGCACTGGGAGGCATTCCCGACCTGTTGGACATCTGAGAGGTGCCTCCGGTGGAGACGGAGCGCAGGCGTTTATCGGTATCACAATGCTTTTAAAGGATGCTGCACCTTTTCGCGAATGTTGCGGAAAACAGGTAGAGGTAAGGCGGAGGATTTTTCAGACTGAAGTTTCACTTTTTGTGCATTACCTGCACATATGTTCAGTCTCCGTTCCAACTCAGCCTTATTTAACCACGGTTTGCTGGAGAACGCATGGATTGTATGGATGAGATGATAAACTTAGCGGCATGTGTGATATTAAATCATCTATTGACGCCCGGATTCATACGGTTAGAAATCATTATTTTACCAAACAATCAGCCCTAATGTACGGCATCCCAAATGCTTGAGGATAGATTGTGTAATTTCACCAGGGACGGATGTTAGCGGGAAGCTTTGGGGACCAACCCCCCCCCCAGATTTCTGCACTTTTGTCTATGAATTCAAATACCTGAGACAAACATAGAATACCTCTTGCTGCTGCGCTTGAAAATAAGTCAATCTTCCTAATGTGTGATGTCTCCTGATGTAACACCTTCAGTAGGGTAGGTCATATTCATTTTTAATGAATGAAGTGCTCAATGGTGTCGCTAAAATGTGTCCCCACAGACATAGTATGACCTGTGCAACCTTAAAGAGATATACCTTGTTTCATGTTTTCCCTTAACAAACATACTCTATTTCAAAAGATGGCAAATGACAAGCTGTGATTTTTTGGTATGGCATGTTGTAGACCTGGTATGAGTGTAGAGAGAATTGTGTGAATGCATGAAGGTGCATTTTAGATGTGCATTATACGTGTTTTCAGAGAAGCTCTAATAATAAGTCACATCCAGGCGATAATATCATATTGTTTTCCTGTCTGAGAAGTATCTGTGTTGTATCTCAACCTGAAAAACCTAAAAAGCATTTGACTCAGATGCAGGACAGGTGTTCTAACTGTTAACCTCTCAGCAATCTCTGTTATTTAATGTAACCCTGGAGAGCTAAAAATAAGACAAGTAATCTTGAATCTTTATGTCTTCTATGGCTCATGTTTCATGCTTCCATCTTGATCAGTAAAGGCTTTACAATCGCAGGACAGAGAAATGGATTCTGGATTTAATCTATCCTTCAAAGGACTTTGGCCAATTTACTCATTTTGGGATAATACCCAACTAGTTTTTTTTACTTTTAAACCAATGGGAGTCATAGATTTAGAAGCTAGTCTTCAGAGCAAATAAAAAACAAATAAATATTATTTTCAGTAGGGAAATACTGAAGAGATAACAGAGGTAATGTAAGGTAAGGTAAGGAATTATGTGAGGAGTCCAGTTACCTATAGAACTACACTCCCACCCCACTCAGCTAAAGTTTTGAGTGGACTTTAAAAAGAAGTCTACATGTTTCACCTGTTAACACACAAATACACAATATGCTGTGCTGAAAAACTCTACTCCTCAAAGTAACCAGCAGGTAAATTAAAAGGAAAAAGTGAACTTAAGGTATGCTTGTTATGCAAAGCATTGTTTAACTGTCAAAAAATACAAGTCTGTGGTCCATTTGAGCTAAAGTTCTTCTTTCGTCACTGGACATTACCGTAAATGCATTGATCTTTTTACAATGTGCTGACTGTTGATGACCATAGTTTTTCTCATTGTCACTGGGAAAAAAAACATCACCGCTAGTCTGATTCTTTACCATGACACAGCAGACCTAGGAATTGAGGGGCAGTTTTTGGCACAGTCATCACATACTTCTGTCAGCAGAAAGGCGCAAAAGGTTATCAGGAGTTGACAGCACGAAAGGATTCAAGCAGAGCAGCAGGAAATGATGTCACAACCATGTCATCTGAAAGCTCCCTCTTTAAACTCTGCACTTTGTCACGAGGAAGACCTGTTCAAAGCAGATGAGTTTCCTAAAAGGCTCTCAGAGGTTTACCATTACTGCCTAACCAATTAGAAGGTTTAAACTGTCACTCTCAACGTTCATGGGTTAAAATAGCACGTGTCAAAAGTGTCTCGTCATGTGAGCGGCCAGCGAGCTATTATCCATTATCCAAAGTGCAGCCACTTGCATACTACGGGTCCTAATCTAAAACAGCAGCATGCTTTGGCAGCTGATGGTGGCAGAGAAGGCTACTTGTCATCTGGCCACGGTCCTGGACTGCAAATTCCACCACTGTGGTGAGAAAGTTAAGAGATAATACATGTGTGAACACGCTTTTTAAATTGATAAATTCTCACGTAGGCAGTGGCGAGGGGTGGAAAGGTCACTGACAATCTTCAGGCTGAGTCACAAACTTTGAGTGCCACAGTATGTGAAGAATGCTCTTTTTTCATTTGTCTGCAGGGGCATTGCTTTCCATTTAATCCTGTAAGTGAGCAATTGCCTGAAATCTAATTCACAGCAGAGAGTTATTGAAAGGTTTTGCGGTAACGATACTGTTAAAAAGAACTGTTAAGTGCCAATTTGTGATTTATTCAAAGGGGATTAAGAAAACAAAGCATGAAATAAACCTATGAATGTAAAATGTGGGTAAAACAGGACAGCTACTAAACAGCCAACATGATGACAGTGTAGTCATTTAGTAAGATTTCTCCTATGAGATTTACTCATAAGCCACAACCAGTATTCACCGCACAATTTGAATTCACTATGCATGAATAATTTTAGAGAATAAAGGAACCACTTCAAAAAATCCAAGCAAATGTTAACTTGTAAATATGTCTGATGCATTGTGTGTGTATTGGAGTTTGTGCTCATTTGCACCATACTTATGGTCTATAGATATTATGATCGCTTGTTGAAAGGAATGATTTGAGTCTGGTCTGAAAAGCTGTTTGATACCATAGAACCAGAGAGATTAAGGAAAGTGTCTTTCAAATACACGGTGGTGTAAATCAGACGTGTTCTACAGACAGACTGATCTTAAATCATCCCACTGACCCTTGTATCCTAGAAAGAAAGGAATGGTGGTTAATCTTATTGTACCTTTGACATATCAGTGGACACCAATACTATTGGACTACTAGTGGTAACAGACCTGCTTATTAATCCAGTTTTTGGAATCCGGGTCCCTTTATGCAAGTTGTTCGGGAGTGTAAGAACCTAATCTGACCTGTATCTGCTCTGTCTGCCTGGAAAGATTATCTCTGCTTTCTATCATGCTTTTGCGTCACAATCCCATGCTGTGGTGAAAGAGAGCATTCAGCTAGTGGCACAGAGGAAAGAGGCTGTATTCCCACATGACACACTGTATAGCCCCACTCATTAAACTCTAATAATCCTCCAGGCAGAATGCACTGTGTGGTGGATATTAGTCAGTTCTTTACTGCCATCTGTTAGCAATGATCTCTACAGTTGTGATATTACTGATATCTTTATCAGGGAATCATCCTATCAGAAACAGCAGAGAAAGATGATCCAGCATCGTCACATTAGTAATCTTAAATGTCACTTTTTTTTTCTTTGAATGAGGAACTGCTTTATCATGCCAAGTCATCCCTGCTCCTCACTGGACGTGCTACTGCCGCAGAAATCCCCTTCTAGCATTCAGTGTGTGCATTTTTGCTGGAAAATCTGACGTCGGCTAAACTTTTTTTTTAACTTTCACTTATGAAAGTAGTAATACGTGACTCGTTGTTTAACAGCCTTTTGAGAGGTGACACAGGTTCACACAGACAGATTGGGGTTCTCCTAGGGTGGTGATGGGTACTGTTGGCTTCCCCAAATGACTCCCCATGACAGAATTTCAAATCCTTCAGTCAGATAATTATCAGGAAATAACTTTCTATTTATGTTTCATAAACATTTGGAAACACTGGATATGTCCCAAATAGATGAAAGAATTACAGTGGGGGAAATAAGTATTTGACCCCTTGCTGATTTTGCAGGTTTGCCCACTTACAAAGAATGCAACCATCTAAAATTTTAATCATATGTACATTCTAACAGTGAGAGACAGAATCCCAAAGAAAATTCCAGAAATTCACATCATATGAATTTATAAAAATTGATAACCATCTGATGAGGAAAAACAAGTATTTGGCCCCCTACCACACAGCAAGTATTCTGGCTCCTACAAGCCAGTTAGTCTTTCTTTAAGACACAGCCCCATTCCCAACCAATTATCTACATCAAATAAACCTGCATCACCTCGTTACCTGTATAAAAGAGGTAAGGTCCCCCTGCTCAATAAGAAACATGTCCAGGCCAGCATGAAGTTCGCCATTCACCACCTGGACGACTCAGAAGAGGCCTGGAAGAAGGTAATGTGGTCAGATGAGACCAAAATAGAACTTTTTGGCCTCAACTCAACTTGTCGTGTTTGGAGGGCAAAGAACACCGAGTACAACTCAAAGAACACCATCCCCACCATCAAGCATGGTGGTGGCAACATCATTCTTTGGGGGTGCTTCTCAGCCAAGGGGACGGGACATCTCCATCGTATTGAGGGGAGGATGGACGGGGCTATGTATCGTGGAATTCTGGACCAACATCTTCTTCCCTCAGTGAGAGAGCTGAAGATGGGTCGAGGATGGGTGTTTCAGCACAACAACGACCCTAAGCACACCGCCAAAGCAACAAAAGAGTGGCTGGAGAAGAAGAACATCAAGGTTCTGGAGTGGCCTAGCCAGTCTCCAGACCTGAATCCAATTGAAAATCTTTGGAGGGAGCTTAAAATTCGAGTTGCCAGCCAGGCATCAACCTCGGAACCTGAATGATTTTGAGGCTATCTGCAGGCAGAAGTGGGCCAACATCCCTGCACAAACCTTGTCACCAACTATAAAAACCGTTTGACATCTGTGCTGGCCAATAATGGCTTTTCTATAAAATATTAACATGCTGTTTGTCCAGGGGGTCAAATACTTATTTTTCCTCATTAGATTGTTATCAATTTTTATAAATTCTTATGATGTGATTTTCTGAAATTTTCTTTGGGATTCTGTCTTTCACTGTTAGAATGTACATATGATTAAAGTTATAGATCGTTGCATTCTTTGTAAGTGGGAAATCCTGCAAAATCAGCAAGGGGTCAAATACTTATTTCCCCCACTGTATATCAACCAATTCATTGATTGTTTTTCTCAATTAAAAAAAAACTATAAATACTAAATTTTACTATTTGTAGTGTGCAAAACAAGGTGGAGTATTTTTGCATGTTCATGTTATTCCAATATATGCCATGTTTACAATAGCAGCTGTTCCTGGATTTAATGGGGTTAAAAATGAGTTTTACCATTAGAACAGTATGATGTATATTAGTCCCAGCTATCTAGCTATCACCGGATAGGTCAGTCAGCAGTCCTGACTGACCTATCCGTAATGTGTCTTATGGTAGATCACACACACCTTGTGCCACAGGCGTCAGTGTCTGGGGAAATATTTGTATTTCCTTTTGTGTTAGTCACGATGGGTGTATGTTGTTAACTCACTTTGTGATGTGGCTTCGTACTGGTAGGAGTAGTGCGCTATCAGATCCAGTGGTAGATCAGAAAGTCTTGTTTCTGCAGTAGAGAGATGAAAGAGTCAGATTTTTTTTGACCAAGATGGAATTCTTAACTACAAGATTGATAAAAACTCAAAACCAAGTACCACCTTTAAGAGCTGATGCATGATGAACAGAGGCATCGGAAATGCTGCAAAAGCAGCATTCCATAAAAAAATAGACACTTTTATTTTGCTAGGTAATCCCATTATACAGCCAAAGACAGCATGCCAGTACCTGTTTCGAATCGGACTCGCTTTTTGGTTTCACAGCTACTCTTTCCATTGAACTTAACTAGTCATCAGCCTTTAAGCAACTGTATTTGTGAATCTGTATCTGTGATGGCAGGACTGTTTGCCTTGCTGTTGATAGTGTTGGAGTGGACCCGTCCAGTCCTACCATCCCCACTAAGGCCAATCTGCGACCTGAGGGTCCTGAACCATTTCATCCAGGAAGCACGAGACGCAGAAGTCGCTATGGTGAGAGCAAAATGTATGCATGAGCTAACCCCGAAGAGTCGGTGAAGGCTGCTGCACTTACTGTGGAGAGTAGATGTTGAGCGTTTGTTTTTTTTAAACCTAAAATATGGTCTTTTTTATTCTGTTCTCAGAAGTCATGTAAGGATGGATGTGGTCAGTTAGAGTCTGTCTCCGTTCCCCAAACCACAGTTAACTTTGATGACTGGGAGAAGAAAAATGTGAGTACCAATCCAAATGAATGAAATGTTTGAAAGTACATTTAGGTTACTAGAAAGCTCAGTGCGGTTTCTAGAAGTTTATCAACTCGTAGTTTGTGACCTTTTTTGTACAGATTGCACTTTTTTTTTTTTTTCAAGGTCAGGTTTCCTGCTTGTGGTGTTTTTTTCTGTGGGACTTGTAACCCCAGTTAATTTGTAACGGAAGAGCTGATTACTTCCTACATCCTTTGATCCATATCTCTTCCAAAATGGCAGTGTAAGTCTTTGCCTCTGCTTATCTTTTGGGAAGGCTCTGGAGCAAACCCAGGAAGTGCAGACTGGACTGTGGCTTCTACAACAGGCCCTCAGTTTACTACAAACGTCGGTCACAAATACAGCTCTAAACGGCCACATAGACAACACCGTCAGAAACCTGCTCAGCATCAATGCCGTGCTGCGGAGCCTCAACATCCAGGTGGGTCCCCAAAGGCATGAAGTCGCTGCCTAGAACTGAGTGAGATTCTACTAACACAGTCTCACGAAAAGTAAATGTCAAAAGTAAATGTGAAACTTTTGAAGTTTGACATTTGCAATCAGTGAGGAGAATAGAACTGATTTTTAAAAAAGAAATGTACTAAGACAAAAAGTAAAAGCAGTATTATTGCTAGAAACATTGCAAAGAAAAACACAAAAAAAAACAAAAACAAAAAAAGCACCATTTACCAAACTAACTGTCACCAATCCTTAGTACTTTATAAAAGTTGGGGTATAGACATATTGATTTCAAACTATTTATATGCTATACCAGACACTGTGCAGCTAAGAGCTCTGTTAAAAACTAACTGAATGAGGGAGCACATATGATTTCACATCCACTAGCTGCTAAATGATAACCATAACAAAATTATGACCATAACATAGAAGATTTACCATGACTACTCTAAAAAATACTCAGCATTCCAACTTCCAACTACAATATATATTTAAAACGTTTCTGTGATCACTGAAAACTCTGAGTAATGTCAAAGCATCACTAAGCCAAGAGCCTAATTTATCCCATGAACGTGCACCTTTAAATGGGACAGGTTAAATAGGCACTGTTCATGTGGGAAACCATAACTTTTATTCCTTCTTACAAATAAAAGGTTTAGACATAATTATCTTTGTTTTCCATGTAAGTGTCTCATTTGAGGTCTACTGGACATTCTAGGGCAGTTACAGCCAGTTCCCTTTGATTCAGTGCTGCTGTTTGAACCCAAACTGAGTTTCTTGTTGTAAAACAATGGGACTTTCTTTGGCAACTGAGAGACTAAGGAGCGTCATGAGACATTTAAACTGTGAGCCTTTCATCAAAATGCCGTAGGTACTGATGCTGCACTGCAAGCCCGTTCCTGCATTTCAACACTTCACAAGACAGCCTATGAGATGAAAGATGTACCCAGGCTGAATGAACTATCTGTCTCTCCGCCCAGGGGTGATGGTAACGTGTCTCTTTCTATTCCCTCATAGGAATACACCCCGCCGGCAACCGCAGTAGCGCTGGAGGGAACATGGAGGGTGTCCTCAGCAGCAGAGCTGCTTCAAGTCTACGTTAACTTCCTGCGGGGCAAAGTGCGTCTTCTCCTTTTGGATGCGCAGGCTTGTCAGCAAGACGTCAGCTGATCATCTGACCGCCCGACCACAGGCAAGAGTAATTTGTGTTTCCAAAAGTACGAGGAAGAATTTGACACTGTTAACCCACGCACTGGATGCAGCGTGGGGAGAGAAGAAAACGGCAGTCCTCACATATAAGGAGGAGGCTGAAAGGAAGGGACAGTCCCAGCATGGCTTTGGATGGACGGAGACGACTGCACCTTGGAGCGTGACTCATGGACATGTTAAAGCGCACTGACCAAAACGATGTCTTTGGGAAGCACTGCCCCAATAGCTGTTCTACAGGCACTGTGTTGCACTTTGTGTGTGGATGTACTTGTTCGTATGTGTGTGGAGACTGAAAGTTTCAGCGTGTTTGTTGTATGATGCGTCCGTTTCCAGCGAGTTTGACCCCTACACTCAACTGTGGCGTGAAACACCCAGAACATATCGATGCAACTGGAAATTCGAAGGCTATGAGGTTGCAACGAGGCAAGAAAAATGAATGCGGCCTCACTCTGCATGCCTAATATTTTTCAGCTTTGCCTGAGAAGGAAGTCACATCTGTTGAAATTGGTCGGTGAATAATTTAATATTTTTTAAGTTGTGTGAAAGCTATTTATACAGATTTTCTACTTCGACGCTCCAGTCTTTGGATTGGTTTCAGATCTTGTAGTTGGTCCCTCCGTATCTCATTGAGCCACTTAGCATTCCCAATGGTGTTCTCATCATTGCAGTGGCAAAGCTGCTGTTCCTTTTTTATGAGTATTGTATGTTCCCTAACAGCTGTGTGACTCTGCATGTTGTTTCCAAGAACAGAGGCCGACCAAGTTGATGCTTAGTTTCAGTTGTGAGAGCAAGAGGTCAGTGAAGGGGTTTCACTGTGAAACTTTTATCTGCGTTTTCATTTCTGCCCAACCCCAACACTCAACCCGTCTCCATACGCTGATAGCCACTCTGGATGGAAAAAATGTACAATTTAACATCCTGTGGAGCTATAATTTTTCCAGAACCTGACGCTAACGCTGCGCCTTCCCTCCCCCCATTGTTCGTCATCAAACGGCAGACAGGCAATCAGCTCGTCCTGAGAACTTGAGGGTTTCTTAAAAGGGATGCTCAACTATTTCACATTAGTTAAGCGTTCTTCCTTGTTTTTTCCGTATTTTTAATATATTGCTGCGCAAGTGCAAGATGTTTTTGAGGATGTTTGTGCATTTTCTTTCCTGTTTTTTTGGTATTGTTTTGTCGCAACACTGTAAAATTCACTATTTAAATACAAAATATTGTTCTTGGATAAAGAAAGGATAGCTGGAAACACAACAAGGGGAAATGTCGTCATTTCATGTGTAACCTGCCTTTTCTCAGGCAGCAAATGAGACTTGACAAACATGTTGAAGACAGAAAAAAACTGATTATGTATGTGTGTGTGTGTGTATATATATATATAAACTATATATACACACACATCCGGATACAAATATCATGTCAAAGAAGCAGGCATGTTTAAAATGCCTTTAAATTGATTTTGATTTTTGTACAGTGTCACAATTATTCCTCTTAGGAAACAGTAGCTGTTTTAATATAGGAAATAATAGATTTTGCTTTATTTATTCTTGGCCGAACCACATGCTGTAAACAGTGTTGTGAAAACTTTCTATTAAAGTTCAGTATGTGGAGGTTACGGCAGCTAAGTACTGACACCTAGTGAACAATGACAAAAACTTGAGGAGCAAACAAAGGATTCAATTTATTTATTCATTTGTATCTTTAAACACATGCAGACTCGAGGGCGTTCAATATTAAATACAACTCTAGGACTATATATGACAGACAGGTTCACGTGTCTTAGGTAAGATTCAAATTTTGCCTGAAAAACACCAATCAAGTCGTGCAAAAGTAAAAAAAAAAAAAAGAAATACAAAGAAGAGAAACGGGATACCACTCATGGTAAAATAAGAGAAAACTAAAGCTTCCCATTGGGATTAATAACTTTTTATGCTTAGTGGCACACAAGATAGCAAACAGAACAGAGAAAAAAACTGAATCTCTGGTTGCAAGTGTTGCGGTCACTGAGGGTCGGGGTAGAAAACCTTGATGTGAATGGCTGAGTTGTTGCGTGTACGCGTCATGGGCTCCCCGGCCTCATCTGGATCATCAGGCTCCAAGTCGTCCACCAGTTCCACGGTGGAGGTGTTGGCTGCCAGCTGCAGCGCCCCCTGGCTGCTGGCCTGCAGCTGGAGGGCAATGTTGATGGCCCTGTTGATGGCGAGACCCAAGCCGTGGACGCAGATCTCCCTGTGGCCTCCACCTTCCAGAAGCTTCTGGCAGCGCGCCAGCTGGGCCCTGAAGTCAGTTTTCATGTTGACATAGACATCGTTCCGCCGCTTTGGGAGTTTTCGGGGCAGACGCTTCCTCAGGGTGTACTCCACAGGGTCCATCTCAACAGCTGGAGAGGTGGACTCAGTCTGTCCCGGGTTCATCAGAGGGCCAGAGGACAATCCAGGGTTGCGTGGCTCGGCCATGTTTCTCTGCGAGTGTATGTATATATGCGTAGACAGCAACTGGGGCCAAATTAAGAAAGCTGAGGAGACAAGAGAGTAGCGAACTAATGAAATGTGTGCAAACTTTGAGAGAGCACGTTCGCCTTCAATGATCGCGTTCAATTCCAATGCGTTGTTTGAACTCTGACACTTTATAAGTTAGCAAAGCTGACTGAAATCTCCACATATATGTTTAGTACACTTCTACTTACTATCTATAATTTTACAGAAAAAAGAAATGGCAACCAATTGAGAACATATTTTAACAAATACTATTGATTTAAATGTAAAATAAAGTTCTAAATGTGTATTAGATTAGATACTGACACCAAACAGACATAGGTTCATCAAAGAAATACTGACAATTATCTTAAATGGGAATCTAACAGGAAATACCCGTTATTTCCAGTTCCCACAAACACTAAAAGGGCATAGAATAAAAAATAATATATGCACTTTCATAATTTGTCTAACTAAATGTCGTGATCAGATTTTCACACATAAAACACGGTTCCTTCAGTGTTGTTCTTACAGGTTAGAAAACCCTTGTTTGGTTAACATTAATGAAAGAGCACTATATTTTGTCTTGATACAGAGCCCTGATGACAAGGAACTTTTATAGTAAGCATCGGACACCTCTCTCAAAGCATGTATTGAATAAGACCTGTCGTTTTTAACTAACAGCACATTGCATCTATCAAACCAATTACTAAAAGCAGCTTAAAACGGCTAAAGGTTTCAGTCCAATTGCCAACATAACCCGATGATAACAGAGAAGGGAAAAGGTAAGCTAACTAAACCACGGCTAGCCAGTAGGAGACAATGCTACATTATTTCTGCGTTGCAATGAAAAAAAAGACACAATACTGACCTTAAGAGAACAGATTCACGTCACAACGTTGCTTGGACTTTTCGCTGACATGTGAGACACATGTTTCTTTCCTCCTTTGCCAAAAGAACAGGTTCCTTAAGGCCGAGTCGAACTGGCAGCTTCTGGGGTTTTTTAGAGACCGGAAGTACAACGCCAGGGGAACAAGATTTCTGTAACACCACATTTAACGTGTCATAAAAGTCGTCTTACCCTGCCCTCTCACAAATTTGTGAAATGACAGTGTCATGTGGGGTATGTGTGTACATAAAACGACACATTACAATACATTTTTATAAAAGGAAATGTCTACATAGTTTGCTATTAAAAAAAAAATCAAATTAATTTCAGTTGACAGATAGATATACCACTTAATGGTAGGATCATAATAATATTTTGATATTTAAGACTACAGATAGAGAGAGGGGGTCAGGGTGCGGGTTCTTACGGGTTTTTGTTTTTACTTGAACTGTATTAGAAAAGCATCTAACCCTAGCCCTCACTCAAACCCCAAATAAAGAGAAAAACCAGGACCCAGTAAATTAACTCTTAGAGAAAAAAATGCCGATGACCCAGCTTTCCTACAGCGATCAAACTCATCATGTGAGGCTTCCTGAAATGTCCACAAGGAAATTAAGACTCGTTAATACTCGAGAAAATGTTGTTCTGTCCTTGTGTCTCAGGCGAATGGGGCACATGTATTTAACCGTTTGGCTTTTTTAAAAATTCCCAACTACCAGGAGTTAGAGAGCAGTTATTTTACCCTGTTGACCAATCGTGTTTTACACAAACAAGTATCCAATAGATTGAACCCTTTCGACAAGTTGTCAAACTTTGAAATATATCTGAAGGCAATTTCAATTTAATTAAGCTGCTGCCTTTTATATTTTTGCCTTTAGTTTCTTCTTTTATCACTTTCTTCAAATGAAACATGATTTAGATAAACTATATGTGAGCATTAATCAGTAAAAACTTTTTAATCTGCAACACAGCAGAATGAGTTTTTTTTTTTTTAATCAGGACGCTTACTGTAAATCAACTTCCAGTAAATCGAAAGTGAAAGTGATTTCAAGTGATTGTGTTGTATGTTTTGAGAATGTTGTTTGTTTAATGCTGATGTGTCCTTGGTTATCTTTCTGTTATTTGTACAAGAAAATTTAGTGAGTAATTCAGTTTTATTTTTAAAAGTTAGAAAATCTGTCCAGAGCTGTCCATATAAAATATCATTCAAGATATGTCACGACTCATCTCACAGATGCAAGTCTTCGTCCATTTGAAGGAGTAAGGAAAAAAATAATAATTAAAACTTTATGAAGTAAGAGCAACAAATGCAACCTAATGTTAATCATAAACGTACCAAACCGCTCTGATTGTACAAACATTTAATGGCCCCAGAATCTTATCAGCAAGTCTTAATGTCCCCGACCTTTAGCACAAAGTGTTCTCTTTAAAACTGGGCCACTAGCTCCTGGATCTCTGTGAACAGTGAATATTCAACAGTTTAAGGGTACCTGCCGACGCTCGTTCTGTAAAGGTAAGTTCTCCTATGTTGATGTTTTGTGGATTATGTTTACGTATTTTTTTCAATGAGACAAGAAAGTAAGTAACACCAAGGTGCATCTGCTATTTAGGGAGCGCGATGAATGTGGAGAATTGCATGGACACCACACCATAGACAGTTTTCTGACTTGTCACTTTGGATGTCACAACATACAAGGAGAAGCGAGATATCTAACGTAGTACAGAATGTTGTTTTAATAGATTTTGATTGAATTATGAAAAAGAATAAGCTTGATGATTTGTACTAGCCACAAACTTCTTGGCCATATGGAAGGAGACATACATTCTAACTTAAGAAGAAGAAGACTGTAGTTAAGAGGGCCTTTGTCTTTAAAAAGAGGTGTTATGATTTGAGATCAGGACGCAGATGCAAGAATCACTGTGCACAAGTCTTAATGGATTAGAAAATCAACAAAGAGAAGGTATTGTTCAGGGAAAAGCATTATTCAGAAAGAGGTAAAAAGGCTATGAAAATATTTACAAAAAAAACACTCTAAAGTCGAAGGAGGTCTAAACTATGAAACTCTTTTAAAAGGAAAAATCACTTTTTTAATGGAGGCAAAACAAGGCTATGATAGGACTTGGTGGCCCCACCGGCAGGCAGGAACTTGGTGGCGGCGGCCCCACCTTGTAACACTGTAAAGGTGTTGCACTCAGGTTTAAAAAACCACTACAAATTCTGAGCGTCAAACTACATTTGTCAGCAGTTATTTGAAGAAAGAATTTGCCTCCTAAAAATAAAAAATTGAAATCCTGATAACCTCTTGCCTGTGTCATTTATGTACCATAAAATGTGATTAATAAGTATCCTTTAAGGACCCAATTATTCCATAAGTCATAAAGGAAGTGGTATGCTTATATGATATGCTTGCTCTAACTGTTTATATGATGAGTGTGCGTGTTCCAGCCTGCCCTATAAAATAGATAATCTTACAATTTGATTCATAGGCTGGGTTGGGTATTATGTATAAATAACTAAAACCCTTAATGCAATACAGTTCATATTGTAAGGTTATTTCATTAATATGAATTGACTGTCTAACATAAATTAGACAAAAACATCAACATTCTTCTCCCTCCTTAGATTTAAAATCACATCTTTGGTGCAGTTCCATACCATGCCACAAAGCTATTGACCAGCTGACCAGTTAGTGTCCAATCGCTCCCCTAAAAATGAATTCAATAATAATTCATTAAAAGAATTCCCCTAACAACAGCTGTGTCAGAGTATCTGTGTGGAGGACAGTACTCTGAGGTGAACAAAGTGAAGCGAAATGGTGAGAATTCAGTCCCCTGCTTCACTTTTATGCTGCCAAACACCTTCTCAGACAGAAAACACAAAGCAGGTTGATGACCAGAGTGTGTAACCGAAGGTCTTTCATTTCCACAGCACTCTGAGCCTATTGCTACATGACAAGGCATGTTTGGTGGTAACCTGAGCTATTCCTATCTGCAAGCTTGAACAAGAAGGAAAATTAACCTCATCTTGAAAGTTCATCAAGTCACTATCAGTGTTTGAGAATTTTTGTGAACATTCCCACAATTTTTTACGTGTTTAGGTTTCTGGTTTTAGGATGAAGGTTGCTGACTTTCTTTCTAAAAAAAATGCGTCCCTTATTATTTTCAGAGGAAATCTGCTTGAATGATCTGCACCAGTTTGGCGTGTCAGCGTCTGGCGCAACAATGGAGGTACACGGCTAATGCATTCATTTCTCAAAGATATTCAAACCTTCTGTCCTCTTTCCAAAATGTATTTGTCCTTGATGTCAATCTAAGTAATATATGATTAAGACAGAGACCCTAATCTTATGCAAGAATATTCTGTCATCCCTGTTTCAAATCACACAACACGATCACACTAAATGTAAATCATTACTTGAAAGAAAATTAAACCAAAAATACATTTGAATAAAAGCATTTTTTTTTACAAAAATCTCTGCATAACTGAATGTACTTTTATCTTTTTATAAACAAATGAAATATAAACATGTAACATAATATGATGGACAGGAAATCTGTTCCTGATGTGGATAAAAGATTACAAATCACCCACTGCAAACTGGGAAACACTTACCCAAATTAGATTCATAATTAAGAGAGCCTGATTGAAGTACTAGTCGAGCATTCTTGATTAGGTAGGGGCCCTAGTTCTCACATCCCACAAAATCATGTGTCATACTAAAAGTATTTCTTTTTTTCTTCATTATAAGGAAATGAGTGAAGAGGCATGTTCTCCATGCAAGGATGACAGTCAGCACACTGATGAAGGGGGTGAAGGTAGGTGAATGAATTTACTGGCAGAATGTTAAGTAATCCACAAGAGTCTTTCTTTCATAATTGTAAACAAGATTAAACCAGAATTGACTCAGTATTTCTGCCACTAGACATGTCAGTTTGGGAACTGGAGAGCAACTTTGTGACCGGCTGTGTGGATGGAAAAACTGACGCAAACAGAGAACGGAAGCAAAACCCACCCCTCGCTCTTGAGGAAATGCAACCTCCAAAATCAAGTAAGAGATGAATACATAAGGAAAAATGAAATATGACCAAGATTAACTTGTAAGCACCATATTGTATAATTGATTTAGCGTCTGCAATGTAGAATGTTTAATGCCTCCTTGTGCTTAAAAATATGATAATTCATTGCTTCAACAGAGACACACATGGATTGCCTGTTGGAAGATCTAAACTTGAAGAAGTACTATGACGGGGAGAAAATTTCACTGAAGGAGCTCCTTGCGATTGACGAGAACACAATTAACGATGCCCCTCAGAAGTGTAAATCAGAAGTTCCTTGGTATTTTCTAAAGAAACTGATGATGGTTAATGTCACAGCTCGGAATGTGAAATGTGAGTCAAACAGTAATGATGTGTTAGGAAGTAATGAGTTAAATCTCGATTGTCTGCTTGACAGCTCAAACTCAGACAACATGGTAAACCCTCTTGATATTGTCACTGCTCTCTTCCTGTGCTCTGATGGTTTTGCACAGCAGGAATTGGCTCTAAAAATGTCTATGTGTCAGTTTTCTGTACCTCTACTGCTTCCAAACTGTGACACAAAACGGTCCACACTCATGCTTTGGGCCATGAGAGACACTGTGAAGAGGTACAGACCTAAACATCTGTTAGAGTCCAAAGGCTTTATTGAAGAAAGAATCGTTCATTGTAAACTTCCAATGATCTCCTTTGTGAGACTGGGTGAGTGCTCCTTGTCCAAATCAGAAATCCTCAACAAGCTTTTGAGCAATTCTCAACAGTACCATGACACCTTTGTTCACCGTAACATGGAGAGTGGAGACAGTCCAAGAAGGATATCTGATGGACTGGCTGAAATTTCCTGGTATCTTCCTTGTGGGAACAAAAATATGGACATTTTTGTTGAGCCGATAGCTCTAGCTAATCTTCGTGGTGACATTGCTTCATTCGAAACACAATTTTCCTTTCTGTGTCTGACCTCTGCCGCAGTTTTTGTTTTCTTTGACCATTTGGACTCAGGATGTGAGCTCCTTATCAACCAAAACCACAAAGCACAGATCTTCTTGGTTGGAAACCTTCAAAGCGAGAACTCAAAGTTGCAACTCAAGGATGCTCTGAAAAATCTAGCAAAAAAGCTGGGTTTGACTAATAATAACATTGTTATAAAGACAAAACAGACAAATGATGCAGACTTTGTCCAATGCTTGAGAAAAAAAGTTAGTGATATTGTCGAGAACACAAAGATGAAGATGCCAGTAGAGGAGATGGTAGACATTGCTCATGAATTGGGAATCCTGGTTGATGAAGATGCTCCAGAGTGCCAGGTTGGAAAGAAAAATGCAGATGAAATCACTGCAGCAATTAAAGACACCATTGAATACAAAGAAGAGCAGCTTCCTCTGCAAGGACAAATATGGAAGGACCTGACTTGCTTAGAGAAGGAAGAATTTCGTCTTCGGAACGTTGGTTCTGAAAACATAGACCAGTACAGGAGTAATCTGCGGCAGCAAAAAGAAGAACTGAGGACAAAGCAGAACTCTTATGACATATCACCAGCTATGATCTGCTTCATCAATGCCATATCCAGCCCAGGAACAGAGAGGTGCTATTTCCTGAAATGGATGAGAATGAACCTGGATAATATGTCTCGTGTCAAACTGTCTGGACTCAGGGAGCAGTACAAAGAAAAGTGTAAAGATTCAGAGAACAAAGAAGAGATAAAGAACATTGACAGACAGCTTTCCAACAGCTCACTGGGGACCGAACACTTCTTTCGTGAAATGGGTCAGATCTACGAAGCCTCGCTCTCTCTTCCTGAGACGCATCTATCACGTCAACAGCTGCAACATCTCCCCAACCACTGCGCAAAGCTGCTGCTGGATGGGTTTCCTCTGGAGCTTGTAGATGGAGATGCTTCCAACATACCTCTGAGATGGGTGAGTGACGTTCTGGCTCAGCTCAATGAGTTGGTGTCTCCACAGAACAAGATACTGGTAGTCACAGTTCTGGGAGTTCAGAGCACAGGAAAGTCCACTCTCCTTAACACCATGTTCGGGGTGCAGTTTGCAGTCAGCAGTGGTCGATGCACTCGAGGGGCCTTCATGCTGCTGATAAAAGTCAACCAAGACATCAAAACACTTCTCAACTGTGACTTCATGGTGATCATTGATACTGAGGGCTTGAAGTCCCCAGAGCTGGCACAGCTGGACAACAGCCACGAACACGACAATGAGCTTGCAACACTTGTTGTGGGGTTGAGTGATATGACCATTGTCAATATTGCCATGGAGAATTCCACAGAAATGAAAGACATCCTGCAGATAGTGGTGCATGCTTTTCTCAGAATGAAGGAGGTGGGCAAAAAGCCCAAATGTCAGTTTGTCCACCAGAACGTTTCTGATGTTTCAGCCCATGAGAAAAACCTACGAGACAGGAAACTTCTCTTACAGCAGCTGAATGAGATGACCCAGGCAGCGGCCAAAATGGAAAAGAAAGAGAAGAACAAGAGCTTCACGGATGTGATGGAGTATAGTCCAGACACTGGCAACTGCTACGTTCCTGGACTATGGAACGGAAACCCACCAATGGCACCAGTCAATGCAGGGTACAGCGAGGCTGTATATGAGCTGAAGAAAAACATCCTCCAACAGCTGGGAACGTTTCAGTCATCTGCTAACAATATTCTAGAGTTTAGAGAGTGGATGACCAGCCTGTGGAACTCAGTAAAGCATGAAAACTTCATTTTCAGCTTCAGGAACAGCCTCGTGGCTGATGCATACATCCGGCTCTGCACGGAGTTCAACCAATGGGAGTGGGAGTTCAAAAAAGAAATGTACACCTGGGTGACTAACGCAGAGACACGAATTAGAAATTTTGGCACAGTGGCTGCTCTGTCTGACATATCTGACATGACAGAACTGCTCTCTGAGTTAAAAGGCGAAGCTGCCACTGTGCTGTCTGAGTGGGAGACAAGGCTGCTTGATAATCTGAAGAAATACTTCAAGCAAACAGATGGTCACGTCTATCTGGTTGAAAGATACAGAGAGGAATTCTCTAACAGCGCAAAGAGTCTTCGAAAAGAAACGGAAAGATCCATAATTAGCCAGCTCACAGCAGCAGCTGATATCAGAAGAGGAATGACAGAAGTTGATCAAATCAAAGAGAAACACCGGACACAGTTAGAGGATCGAGTACGTAGACTAATTGACAAATGTCACGCGAGATCTGTTAAGATGACTGAAGAAGAACTGGATGAAGAATTTGACAAAATATGGACAAAAACTGAACAGGAACTCTCCTCCTTCAATATAAAACCCACTGACATTAACAGCAGCATATTTTACCACCTGAGAACAAATCTGTCAACAAAGCCAGGTTATGCGTTTGAGTTACTGAGCAAAAGAAGTCTGCAAGATTGTGGAGCCGAGTCTTTTAAGTACCAACCTGAAGGATTGATACAGCGAGGAATACATAAAATCAAGAAAATCTTTGACATTCAAGATCACACAAAGATTGTACAAAAAATGGCCGATGACATTATAAGTACTTGCACAGAGTTAATTACTATAAAAATTGAGAGAAAAACCAACTACCATGAAACCTACATTGAGGAGATCCTTCACACCATTGATGAAATGCTGCAAAAAAATGAGCACCTAGGCACGGGTGTGAAGTTTGAAGTTTCTCTGAAGCAGCACATCTGTGGAAAAGCTGCACAACTATTTCAGAAAATGCACAACGATTTTCTAAGTAGGAACGACCCCTGCAGATGTCTTCAAAACAACAAAGGACAGTTTCACGCAGATTTCAAAGATATTTTCCAAAAGAAAGACCAGTGCCAGAAAAAAGCAGAAGAGTTCACCACCAAATGTCTGAAGCCTGCTGTTGAAGACTTTATCAACCGTTCTCTGGGTCCTGATATCATTGGTGAAATGCTGACAAAGGAGGAATTCAGTACACGAATGTCCTTCCAGTATTCAATTTTAAAGGACTTACTTGAGAGGGATGACTTTGAACGCTATGTAGACTACATTAGCTCATATGAAACATATGCAAAAAAATGCATCCTCCATCAAATTATGGATCATTTCTCAAAAGAGACAACAACATTTGAATCTGAAAATCAGCGTATCAAGTCATGTATCAGCTACATAACAGATGCAATTGATGGGGCAAAAGGGAAAAACAGTGCACATTTAAGGGGGCTTATTGAAGACATCTGCAAAGAACTTGGTGATAAACTGGTCCTTTCCCAGGATGCTCTTGGTGCCTTTATGACACTGAATAATGCGGACAAAGAAGAGTTTGTTCATTCACTCAGAAAGTGTGTGGCTGACATGGGACAAACTCTGGAAGCCAAGGTAAAAAAAGAGGACATTAGAATGAAGCTGAAACGTCTCCATCTGAAGCCTGAGAATGAGCTTTTCACTAAACTGATTGGCTGTGGTCATCAGTGTCCATTTTGCAAAGCTCCATGTGAAGCAGGAGGGAAAACTCACACTGAGCACTTTGCTTCACTTCATCGTCCAAAGGGACTGGGTACATACAGATTTGTTTACTCCAATGACCTTGTCACTGACATATGCTCTTCTTGTGTGCTTACTGATCAGGTATTTAGATGTCATGAGACCAACGGAGCATTTCACCCTTACAAACGTTACAAAGAAATTTTCCCACACTGGAAAATTGTCCCGGATGCGAGCTTGGAGGCATCAGACTTCTGGAAATATGTATTTATGAAGCACAACCATGACTTTGCCAAAGAGTACAATGCAGAACCTGCTAGTATCCCAAATTCCTGGAATAGTATCACACCTGAGCAGGCAAAAAAAAGCCTAAAGGAGTCATTTAGTATCATGTGAGATGCTGCAAAATAACTACACAGGTACACATCCTGTTTAACTGATAAACAGTTCTGTTTTTGCCTTTTTATTTACTCTAAATATTTTTGTCCAGACAAGCACCGAGAAGAAATCAGTTGCCTCATTTAAGCTGATGACGTTGAGTCAGTGCGTGTTTAAACTGCTTTGTCTAAATGCTGATCTTAGAGTGGAAACTCTACAACGACATAACTTTGGTTTACTTTAATAACGTGAAGCAAATAAACAAGCGTGCCTCTAGAGATTGAGTTAATATTTGTCTTTGCTTTGATCCATCAGTTTTACTAGTCCTGTTTATGCTTTTGTTGTGAATTAGATTTCTCTTCATGTACTTTGTTCAAATAGTTTTGACTGGGCCAATTAGACCTTCTCAAATCATGTTATTTTCATTGTCATAATTTTTCTATGCAAAAGGCTTTTCAAGAAACTATAAAGTGTCTTAAACTGCATTTTTAAAAGAAAACAAGGACATTGTGGATGATACACATAATGGATTCTGTAAAGGGTTTTATTTCACTATTTTATCATTTTTGTTGTTTGTGTTACGAATTTCAGGATATATTTTTTTGTGCTAAAAAAGTTGAGCTGACAGTATAAAAGAATCTGGAAGTCTGCCAAGTCAGAAAAAAAATCTTACATTCTCACCTTTTGTTTTCACCTAAATACATGATTTTCTTATATTTTCACTGAATTCAATAAAAGCTTCACTCTCTAAATCCACTATGTCTGTGTAGTGATTGAATTAAAGGACACAATCTGCAATCTGGCTATGAATGTCTTTAATGTTTCCCAGATCAGAATCACAGCATACAGTGTATAATAACCTCTAAAATAACAGAAATATCATCACCTCATTTATTTATATATTTTTACTTTACTTTTTTATAATCACTTTTTTTCAAATCCCATTATTTATCAGGGTTTTTTCATGTCCAGTCTTGGGTTTCTGAATTCAACATAGAATGTAAAATCTAGACAACAGGTGCAGATTTGCAGTGGAGACCAAGCTGAGGGCTGATGACAATGAGTGTGTTTGTGTGGATGTGTTTATGATGCCATGATTCAAGGTTTAGGAAACCGGTGGATGGCCTTTTATCTTGGGTTTGGCTCACTGAACTTCCAAGTGTGTTTGATTATTGGCCTAGACTCAAAATGAGTGTTGCTAATTGGATTAACCAAGTCCTATGCGCTTTGTCAATTTACAGAAATACCCCCCCCCCCCCCCCCCCTTTGTTTTGTCCGGTGTTTAGGAAACAGAAGTCTTTTATGCTACATTACTTCAATGGAAGAAGAGCCTCTAAAACAGCATGTTGACTGGAAACTAAAAGCTGGACAGGATTATGGTGTCATTCGTCATTTGAGGCATCTTATGGTATTAAAGGCCTCACGCCAACCAACCCGAAACGTAATTAGGTAGCTACATAACGACACTGCTACATGTCCGTGATCTAACATGGGAGGGCTGCACTTCTTATGATTTGGTTATGTTGTTAAATGACATCACTGCATGTGGAGCGGAGTGTTCTAAGTGCTTTTGCCTCTGAGATATTCACAGAAATTCTCTGAATCCTCATCATGTGGCACAGACTAACCATGCACATGCCTGGATCAATTTCAAAATAATGACTAGCAAAAGGCTGTAAAAGGGAGACATGATTCCGGAGTAGCTGATTTAGAAAATGAACTGAGTAAAATTTTAGAAATGTCATCTCTAAAATGTTTAAGATGTAGGAGCTCGCAGTGCTGACTCAGCCATTTGTTTTGAGTGGGCTTCACCGAGTTCTGCTACGGGGACTTTTCTTGAAAGAGCCATGATGCTACAGGATGCCCAGCTGATGACGGTCAATGTGAGAAGAAGATGACAACAGAACCAAAAATGCATGGCAATCTGAATTGTTAACAGAGGTGGTCTATTTTTTCTGTCTTTCTTTTTTTTTGCAAACTGCATCTGCTGTCTTTTGTTATCACAAAATAAGCATTCATTCACTCAAAAAAACAAACAAAAAAAAACAAAAATCTAACAAGAAACTTAATATTTACAAATATTTCATCTGTTTGCTTGTTACATTTAAAAATGTACAGATTTGATCCTCATCCAGATGTTGTTTCAGTTTCCATCCTGCCACCCGGTTCTGTTTTTGTCCTCAGAGGGGTTTGACATAGAATCTGCTACAATGGCGCCCTCAAGTGTTAGCTTAGAAAACAGCCCGTGGGAAGGAACAGGCCCAAGATGAATACCTTGTTTTTGTCCTCTCGTACATTGAGATCCCTGTAGCCACGCTGTGGTGAGGTTTGATTCAGAACCTCTTACTGCCTCCTTTCTACACCAGTGAGTACAAAAGGGCTCATGTGGACGTTCTTAATCCCTGTAGAGACATCAGAAAGCCATCCCCAGTAAAAAGTCAACCACAGCTTTGAATGTCATTTTATTGTAATAAGTTTGTTCCTTTCTTCTGCTTCTCCATTCATTTCCGGTTATGAGTCTTTTTCTCCACTGCTGAGTCTTCCTCACAACATGTCCCCCTTTTTGTCCATCAACTGCTCCAAAGCATTTGTCCAAACCCAGCTTAACCACACCAGTTGTTTTGTGATTTACATTGTGCACATTTCCCTTAAAAAATGACAGGAGTAGTGGATTATATAATTCTCCTTCCAGTCCCCATCTTTCCCAAAACACCTTTTAAGCATTAATAAAAAGAAAGAAAGGAAAGGCAGACTAAAGCTAGAGCACAAGCAAAGACGGCAACAATTACTAACCACTTCTGCATTGGGCGTAAGCCACCGTAGGCTCCTGTGGACTCAACGTTTCAGTTGAAATACCATGTTAACCCATGATCCTCATTTGACACCTCAACCGGGAAGCGGTGGAGGGCCTAGCTGAGCTGTAAAATTATTCCAAGCCAAAACAAGAAGAGCACGATCAAAAACTGCAGACAAAAACTGCGTCACTTTTACAGTTTTGTGAAAATTCTTTTCGTCTTGCAACTCTGAAAGAACCACCAGTGTGCTTAGAGTTTGAGTCAGAACCGGCGAGCTGACAAAACGTCACCGGTCATGTGAGCTAACCCTTTCATGGGATGACGGTAATAGTTTAACTGTGTGAGATGAGATTTTAAGTCAGTTTTTTGGAGAGTTTTGTGATTGCATTGAGGTGCATCTGTAGTAAAGGAGAGGAGAAGATGAGGGGAGGGGAAACGACAAGGTGAGAGGTTAAAGCTTAAGCAGCAGAAAGAAGCTCATGTTGGAGGAAAACCTACTTGTCTGCCTGTCTCTGTGTCATTCTTAATGTAGGATCCAACTTTTACAAAGGTAAAATAAGCCTGATAACCTAGACACACACATAAATCACACGCGGTTTCTTTGCCAAGCACACATCAAACAGCACATGGATCGGAAATGGGAGGCAGACACCAGGAGGGCGGCGCACGTGAAGCAGCGGAGGCTGCCTTCCCTTGCTTTTTCTGAGTCAGATACAAAAATAATTTTGCACACGCAAGCTACAATAATAGATTTCAAGTACCCTATAACTGACCAAAGGAAGCAAAAGTAGCAACTGTAAGACGGGTTCACTAGTGGGGGACTCACCTGTCTGTAACCTGGGCCTTTGAGGGGGGGGGGGGGGTGGGCGTAGGTGCTGCTTTATCTGCAGTGTCTTCTTTAATTTGGGACAATGACTGTTTCGGAAAATGTGACTGCAGGAAGGCATCGGTGATTTCTTTCTAACTGCCTTGGGGAACTTCAGTGAGAATTTTAAGATGTGAAAGGAAAATACCAAAATATTTTTGTGGATAGCTAAGGTTTGATATGATTAGGGAAATGTGCTTTGACGGATTTCCCCAACCTGTCCCCCCCCCCCCCCCCCCCCCCCCCCCACTCCCCACTCCCCCCGTCTTCATCTCTAAAAAATAATTCATGCATAGATCCCCTCTGAGAAAACCCACTTATATACTTTCTCCTTTGTACACATTTATATAGAACTATGTATATATCATTTCTCTATATCTATATTTTCGGCAAAAAATGGTTTTACAATAAAACAACAATTGATGAAAACAAGAAAAACTCAATTGAGGGCCAGTTTGGCACTTTTAGACTGCGCAACCTTTTGTTGTGATAGCAAATAGGGACACTGGGATTTTCTTCTCCCGTAATGAGAAAGCAAACTTAGTAATACTTACTTGGCACCAGGAATGCTGGTAGAATGAGATATCAGTTATTAGTGTGTTCACAGCTTTGTGACTCCTGTGTGTGCCACAGACCTGCTCCAGCCCAGAACTCTGGGACTCCTTAGAGCAATGCAGAGTTGCAAAGGTAGAGAGTTACATGTCAAATGAGAGAAAAAAAGCAACAAAAGTAAGACACGGATGTGAAAAAAAGAGCACATAACACACCAGAGGGACACTGAAAGAGATGACATCCAAAAAACACAAAAAGCGATAAAACACGGGGCAAATGAGCATTTGTCCCTTTAACTTTTTTTGGGGCCATTAGTTTGGAAACAGCGGACCCTTGAAAACAGTAGTTTGAAAGATTCAAGTCAGTATCAAACTCATCGTCCGCTCCCGTGCAGTCTGCTTGTGTCTCCATACCACCAGTGGAGGGAGCTGCTAAGCTGCACAGCACACAATGGAGGTAATGGACTTGCTTTTGGAGATACGAGAGAATAACAGAACAGAGTAAAGGCCCACATCTAGTGGCCTTCCGTCTAGATCAGAAGGAGATCCAGTATTCCTGGTCTTTAGGTGGCGCTGAAACAGAGTCCCTACTATACCCTGGTGGTGGAGTGGGGGTGGGGCAACGTGTTGTTGTGGCCAGTGGAGGGGAAAGTATTAAAGGCATGAAGAGGCTGCATGCTGGTGATGGTACTGGGGATCATGGTGATGGTGTTTGGTGTCATCAGCGGAACATCATCAGGGGCGCGGCGCAGCGCCAAAGTGTAGTCGGGTGGGCAGGCAGGTCTTAGAATGTCGTGGGGCCGGAGGGGCTCCATGTCGTGGTGAGCATCGTGCTCCGAGTGCTTCATCTGCAGCGACATGATCTCCTCCTCCTGGCTGTGAGCCAGGTCGTTGGCGGGGCCGCCCCGCTGAGGGGACAGCCGATGCCGGCGCATCTCGTGCCGCTTGTCACGCTTGTAGTAAAGGGCAGCAAATGCCAAGATGTTGAGGAAGAGCAGCGAAGCTCCCACAGCAACCGTCACGCTCAGCTCGGTGGAGTAGTCACGGGTGTCTCCTGGAAAGAGGTCCTGGTGCGGGCGTTCTGACCCCTCAGGCTCAGGCTCCGAGGGAAAGGTTGGGTAGGGGTGACGAGTGGTGCGAGGACCTGGAGTTTTGGGCCAGGGTCTGAGGGTGCCTGGGCCAGGGCCTGGTGGCAAGCGGGTGGTGGTGGGGAAGACCTCATGTAGACTGTGAAGATGGGGGACTAATTCCAGCCAGAAGGCCACCTTGTTGGCCCTGTAATTGTCTCTAACACGCGGTTTTAAGCCGATGTGGAGATACTGCTTGTCCTTTGAATTGAATTTGGTCCAGATGACCTCTTCAAAGCGATTTGGCTTGGTGTGAATGAACTTGGTGTCCTGAGGGACTGGCAGGTTGGGGTCACTGGTGAAGCACAGAGAGAACTCATTACATATGCTTAGTGTAAAATGAGTTCACATTAGAATTCAAAAGTATGAATAGTTTAATCCAATTTTAAAAAAGCAAACTGAGAACTTGCTAAAATTCAATTAACACAGCTTTCCTGAAAAGTTCTAAAAGTCACCCTAACTCCTACACTGGCAGGATTACTTATTACTTGGACCTAAAAAGTGGGTGAACCATTTAAAAGATGGGAGAATCTGAAATGAGGCTTACCCAGTTTTTGCGAAGTTGGTCCAGTAAGTCATCACTACAGCACTCAACATGACATCATTCTTTGAGAAGTTGCATGGAAAGAGGTCTGTGGCACCGATCATGGGCACTCCAAACACATATGGTATTTCATCCCCGTGGGCGGCATCAGCCCATTCTGGCCGGGTCTCTGTTTGGCAGTGGTGGTAAAAGGTATAAAAATAAACCGGAGACTGAAATTCAGCATGAAGTTTGGCAGTGGCCACTGCTGGTGCCACCCACTGGTGGTCTGTAAACAGAGCTAGCAGAGTCTTTCTTCGCATGTCGCCATTATCCCTGTCTGCCCAGTCTGTGTACATGAACTTAATTGTCTCCCTCAGGATGTCTTTGCCTAGAGAAGAACAAGAGATAAAAGGGAGAAAATTGTCATAAGTTATGGGTACAGAAAGATGGACAAAAAAAGGGCAGAAAGACAGAAGTGAAAAAAGTATGGATCTGTGTAGTTATAGATGGGGGATATATAACGAGAACAGACTGAGCAACACAAAGAGCTTAAGGGAATTTGCCTCTGTAATATCGCAATGACTGACAAGCACTTGAGAGGAAGCGTGACTGCATTATTCAAACTTGTCTGTATTTTGACTGTAGCCTGCTGCGAGGGGTTTGCAGGCTGATCTGTTAGGAACAACAGCGCTATGATTGGGAACTGGCTGCCTGGGGGCTGATGAGCGACAGCATTAGTGCCCACAGAGCCCCAAAGGCCAAAGCACAGGCCTACCGCAGTGAGAGATAATCTCCATGATAGGAAATCTCTTTAGTATGCTTGTCTTGGCTGTTATACTTCATCGAACTCACATTTTATTTACACCAGTTTTTTGCCCACATAATGTTTTAAAGGGTTGCATTTCCACAGGGAGCTGGTGCTTATATTGTTGTTGTTGAAAGGGTGTAAATACATCATGAGCTGTGTTTATGACAAAAAACATACACCTATACAGCTCCTACTTGATTTTCAGCCTTTTTTGTGTAGAACCCTGTCATCTTAAGTCAAGGAGAAGCTTTGAAGACTGGCAGATGGAGTTTATGTCCCTCACCCTCGGGATATCCGTAGAGGTTGTCTACAAAATTTGAGATGGTGTAGTCAAAGGCTGCAGCGGAGATGCCATCATTGTCCTCGCTGTCATCCACAAACTTCAGCCCCTCTCCTTGGTTCACCCCTATCAGGATGTCATAGTTGAGGAACTCCCCCTGGTGGTGCAAGAAGGAAATAACAAATGAAAGGCTGAAATTAAGATGGCCGTGGCACTGCACATTTGTTTTTGGAGTTGAAGCCAATTTTCAATTCAATTAGCAATACCATCAATAACTGCAAACATTAATAGTATCATGTGTTGAGGCTTTCACCATCATGTGTTTTCATCCTCTGTGTATTCTGTGTGTTCTACCAGCAGGTAACGAATACTCACAATGTTGGTTAAGTTCACCACAACCTGCTGACATCACACTGTTATTCTGTATTTTTTATTCCATTATGTCTGTCGTCTCTAATAATTCTCAATGTGACCTAAAAGGGTGTTTAGATGCTCAACAATAATTATGTTGTTGTGATTATGATTTACTATGTTGAAGCACTGTGGAAGAGGCTCACAGCCGCAGATATACGCCACTGTTACATCTTTCCCAGAAAATTCAGCAAAGATCAAGAGCCGAGACGTGATCTTTGCTGGACCAAACATGGAAACCCTAACCT
The DNA here is from genome assembly GCA_013363375.1 of Menidia beryllina. Classification (NCBI taxonomy): domain Eukaryota; kingdom Metazoa; phylum Chordata; class Actinopteri; order Atheriniformes; family Atherinopsidae; genus Menidia; species Menidia beryllina. The sequence continues at coordinate 4,853,438 of JABUIW010000018.1, read as the reverse complement.
GCTGCATGAGGATCTCAGGGTCATCAGGTACCACGTCTCCGTCCACCACAGGGCCAAAAGCAATGTGGTAGCGGGCTGGCTGGATGTCCTGGTCCACCAGCTCCCTGAAAGTCTTGCGTCTCAGGCAGTCAACAAGGTCTGCCGTCTCTGGGTAGGTGCAGCCCACCTTCCGAGCCAGGATCTTGGTGTACTTGAGGGGCTGGTAGTTGACGGACCAACTGGAAATGGCCGTACCACTCTGAGCTATGGCCCTGTGGAAAAGACCTGGAAAGACAGAGGGATGTGAATAAAGGGCATCACTGCCAGTATAAAAATGTGGTACAAATCCACATTGTTGGAAAATTGGACCTCATATAATTTTTGTGAGCTCCAAGTCTCTTTCTGTCCGGGCTTGATTCCAGTACATCAAAAATATTGCCAGTTTGGATTTGCCAGCTAATCTTTGTCACTAGAAAAGCCAGTGCAGACATGGGATGAACGACAGACTCAAAGCATCCCTGACAAAGCATGCTATGGGACTTTAGTCTGAACATTTAGAAGCAGAATTGGGAATAACCTCTTCCGAGATGTCAAAAGATACATTTTCCTGCCTATTCTTTCAGCCCCAGTCTAGCTTTATGCCTCCCTTGCTCCCACCCTCTTCGTCTCTCCCTGTATCTTTAGCTCTGCCTGTCCTGTGCTGCTTAAACCACTCAAGTGGCTCGTTAAGGGGCTGCCTGCCTCACTTGTTTCCTTTCGCACACTTTTTTCTGCTTCTCCCCTCTCCAGGGCTAAAGATTGGTCAGTTAATTATTTAGCAGAGCCGCAGAGCCTCCTTTCCCTGGGAGATCAATTACAGTAAAAAGTAGCTGGAAACAGCTACACCTACATACATTTCTGCACTGAGCGACACAAAGAAGGAAAGAAACGCAGAGAGAACAGGGAGATTGGTACATTTCATCCACCTTCAAAATCTGTTTCTTTGTTACCCCCCCTCGGGTGCTTTTTGACTTTCTAGTTTAGTACAGTCCTCAGTTTGGCTACTTCTCTTCTATTAGTTTTTACTCCAGGGCATTTTCCCTTGCTCCCTCTACTGCGTTTCCTCTTAACATTTCCACCTCTGCAAATATCTGCAGATTTTTCTTTTTCTGCTTTCCTTGTCTTTCCGCACCTCTTAACCCAGTGTGTGAATTCTGTTCTCTGCCCTCCATCAGCTGAGTATCACCAGTTGCCCCTCCCTCCATCCTGTCTGACGCTTCCATCCCGCTTATCTATCCCCCAAGCTTCTGCTGCCTCACTGATTTGTGAAGCAGTGTTGTTGACACGATTGGTGTCCCCTAAGCATGAGGATGACAGACTTACCTGGTGTTTCTGGTGGGGGAGGGAGGGAGCATGACAGACAGGTAGCGCCAAGTAGGCTGATGTTACACCATTAGATGCTGATGAGGAGGAAGATGACGATGGCGTGATGATAAAGCGGAGACGTGAGAATGGACAGGTGGCAGTGGGATGGGGTGGTGTTGGGTTGTCAGCGACAAGAGATTAGGAGTTAATACTGCTGCTCTCAACTGTAGATTCTGTCTGTTGCTAAAGACGAACTCCTCTGAAGAAAAGTAAACTACAATTTGGCAAAACGGTTCAGGTTCTTAAGATAAAGAATTAAACAACACATTAGTGGAAAGGGAGTGGATCATTAGACAAAATGAATTTCTTTAGGTTTAAATAAAATGATTCACAGTTTCTATATGCATGCACATATGTTTTATCTAGGACCTAGATAAGCATGCTAAGCAACAATGTGGAAGCACATGTCAGAGCTTGTGGTTAATCTCTGCAAAGCTTCCTAATTAACACAACTCTGATGTTAAAAAGTTGCTCTAACAAATGGAGAAACGCTATAGGTAGATTTTGAGGTGTATTAATGCAATTTGAACTCAAAATAAAGCAAAACCCACAGTCTATGCCTACTTCCTAAGCAAAGCTAAGGAAAGTCTTTGTAACTTTGTGACCGGCAAAAATAACCATACAAGCCTTTTCCCCCTCACCTAATTACCTCCATTCATGTTTAAGGAGATTTATTCAGAGGTCAGAAACATATTAGGTGTGAACTTGTTGGTCGTTCTTCTCTTGTGTGTGAAGAAGATATACACACCAAAATATCTTTTACTGCAGACCGCTAGGTCCAACACATGCAATGCTGCAACTGCAAGTCTCGTGCCACTCAAGCCATTCAAGCCAAACAGAATAAAAAGAAGTAGGTAATGCACAAATATGAGTCTTTACAATTTAAAAAAGTTTGGAAGCCAATACTGGGTAACTATATTTAAATAAAGTGTGAACTGTCCTAAAAAAAGATCACTTATTTCCATAGAAAATAATTAAACCCTTAACCTGACTTGCATCATTTGGCGTACCTCCGCCTTTTCCTTCTCTTAAGAACGGCTTCCTGAGAGTGATCCTTTCATGGAGACCAATTGAAGCTCCAGAAACTATCTGCCAACCTGTGTCAGAGTTTGCTGGATATTTACCCATTGCCTAAGAACACAACCTTCAGATCGTGTTCGTGTGTTGGAGAGTTGCTGAGGCGAGACATTCCTCTTTTGTTCTCACCTCCTCATCGAGTTCTTAAGAACACACTGCACAGGACAATGGAAAGTTTTCAAGACACAGTTCTCACCTTGTTGGCACAAAAATATTCTTTTATATCTGTGAGACCTCATTGTCCTTGGTATCTTCATAGTTTCTGATCAAGACTTTATGAGTAAATTATGTCCTTGTGGCAAGCAGCTTCTATCACAGTGCCTCAATGTGCAATTTAAGCTAACCACTATGCGTAAAATAATACAGAATATTGCCTCGTGTCAAGTACCTTTCTCTGCTTGAATAATGCAAGACAAATAAACATACATAATTCTTTGAAAGGGACCAGGTGCAAGATAAAGAACAGATAAAATGATGTGACCATTTCAATGAGGAGGGGTTCAAGACTTTTGCACAGTAGTGTAATTTTTTTAAGAAATGAGGCCAGGAAAAGTCTGAATGCTAAGTGTTTCACCTGCTAACAAGAAAGAAACGTTCATGGGTTAAAATGAAGGGTTAATAGGAATCAGTGGTAATTACAGAGGTTGCGTTAAATGAAGATAAAGTTAAAGCTGAAACACAGAACTGCTCACTCATGCTTTTTCAAGCCACATCTAAGGAGACTGAATGAGTGAAAATTATACTTGGGCTTGGTGCTTCAGACACACACACTTCAACACACAGAGCAGTAATTGAACCAGATGTGCAGCTGTTTTAACATGCTCCCACTGATCTTGCTCTCTCTTTTCACCCACTATTTCTCTTCTTTGCAGCTCATGTATAAGATGGAAAATATGGAGAGAAGAGAGACATTCGCGGCGAGTCCTCGAGCAGTGTGAAGAACAGAAAACTTATGACTGTCGGAGGACGGCAACATGAACCGCCTGATCAAAGGCGGTGAGCACGACCATTTGGTGAGGATCGTCAGCCAAGCAGATCTTCGTTTAGATCAAAGTCGATTGGTAGGTAGGCCCCTGTCCTTTGGTGGTGCTATATTAGTAGCTTGCCCTCAGGGTATATAGCTGGTAATAGGAAGCATGAGGTCATATAGATGTGGGATTTTGATGAAGGCAGAGCCTTCAGGCTGAAAAGCCAGAAACATTCACTATGGCAGGTAATGGTGGGTAATGTTGCAGCTTCTATGTCATTTGCCCTCAAAAGACTCGAGCAACACAACCTGGATCAAGCCTGAACATGCTCATTAGCCACAGAGCTGCTTAAATTCTTTAGTTCAAAGAACAAGCAGTGTTCTTCCTGTGGGAATAGAGGTGTCAAATGAACATCACAGGGCATAACGAATTCTTGGCTTCATGCTGCCAACTGCTTTTCCATGCCACTTAGGCTTCTCGGCGACAATCCCATTTTGTATTAAATTAAGGGGAAAAAATTCTAGAGACCGGACCAAACGCAACACAAGTAATTCAAGCATTGCACGTCCATTCAATTTTATAGGAGGTCTTATAAATATGGATTATTCAGGGATTAGTAACATGATCCAAGCTGTAGAGGATTCAGGTAGAATCATGTAAACAGCAAAAAACAGCAATGAAGTGTATCATACAAAAAGCCGGGTCCCGGCAATTAGGAAATGAAAAAAAAACAAAACAAAAAAAAAAAAACTTAGGATTTTAATGATTAACACAGCTACAGGAAAAAAAAAGAAAAGAAAACAGCCCACGAGCAAAGAAGAGATTTTATCGCACCATCATTCTTCATTATTGTACCTACATTTAAAAAAAAAAACTCAACAGAGCATTGAATTTACCTTCTGAGTGGTGGGAGAGGATGAGGAGGTTGACACAGGAGGCTCCTGCTCCAGAGCCGAAGATGGTGATCCTCTCTGGGTCTCCGCCAAAGTGTCCAATGTTCTCATTGAGCCACCGCAGGGCCTGAATCTGGTCCAGCAGGCCATAATTCCCCTTAGCGGACTGATCCCCAGTACTGAGAAAACCTGTTTATTGAAAAGAATGATGGGTGACAGAAGAGGAGGGTGAAGTGTATTCAGAAGAGTAAGGAAGGGGATTATGTGAATATGATGAGTGCAAAGGAAGACAGGTGTTCAGAAAGGGGAAAAAAGAGGAGACAAAAGAGGAAAGATGAGGTTAATATCTGGTTCTTCTAATCCTGTATGGCAGGTGCATCTCTGGCATTCTGAGAGCAAAACATCTTAAAACTGGAGCAGCTAAATAGAATTCCGACCACATTTGTTTGTGTTTTTGGGTTAAAGGTAAAACCGACACTATTTTCCCCCACTTTTGTGACGTTGGACAAGAACTTTATGAACATATTCATTTTCAAATAACTGAAATAAATCTGTGAAAAGTATACTTGTCTGTGTAATGTCTGATATTGCCTTTGATGATAGTAAGTGAATCCTTTTTGAATGGGACATCTAATTAGCACTATATCAAAGACAGGAAAGCTTGTAAATTTAAGCCTATACAGTAAATGTCAAACTCAACAGGTTAGAATTTGAACCCCAACAGACAGTATAGTTGTAAGAAATGTGCCTAATTAGTGTTTCTAAACTACTGACAGCTTCTCATCTAACCCAAAATAATCCCCAGAAATGATACACTTAATGATACACTCTACCGCAGATATATTAAAAACTAGTTTCCTGAGGTTTGAGTTAGGTCAAGAAAACAGAATGCTTGTTTGAGTTCCAGACACAGCACAGTTTAAGTATACAACGTGAGTGTCTGGGAATATCAATCTGTGTGATGAAACTTCTATTTGTAGTAAAACTGCTATTTTAAATGCACAGTCTTAGTAAAATCAAGTCATAAAAATGAATCTGTGACATATTTTGCACAAAATAAACAGTCTATCGGTAAGGCAAAAAAATCCAATCACTCATCAGTATTGTGACAAATCAAAATCAAAACAAAGCAAAATATAACTCAAAAAGAGGGAAGATGCCACCATGTGGCAGGAACAAGATAGGCAGCTTGCATTATGAGAAACAGAAGAAAAAGCAGAACAAATGTTCTTGTGAAAAAAACAATAAGGAAATCATTTGGGCCGAAGCACATGGGTCTGGGATAAATGGGGAATACCTGTAATTGTGCATGAAACTCCCATCAGAGAGGTGAGAACTTGTGAATTGCCCTAAACACAATTCAGGTGTATTTGGAAATGAAGTTGCAGGATGATAAACAGTAAAACTGAGAAATTACTGTAATTTACTCACATTTTACAGCACACAAAGTAGCAATTACAACTACATGTACAGTGAAACAGGATACAAAAATCTTCTAACTGTAAGCCTCGATGGCAGGGAATCTGTGCCAGCAAAGCCTAACATTTTCTTTTTTTTTTACTTTGGGAGAAGCATAGAGCTCATTATTAGTTGGCAGGAACCAGCTCAATAAAGAACAGGATGTAAACTTTTCCTGGCCTGTTACCTGGTCACCCACGGACACAAGTTTGACCAACAGTGAAGGTTTGTCTTTGATACAGTTAGGGAAATGGGAAATGTAGGAAGTCCACTGCAGTAACAGGTATTTATTTTCACAGCAAAATGTTACTTTTTTTTTTATAATACTTGGCGACCCATAAAAGCACCTCATGCCATGCCAGCGCCGACACTGTGCTGCTCTTTAAGCATCACAAATAAACAGCATATTTTGGTAAATTGATTAAGCCCAGAGACAAATAAGCTGCCTAATGCTTTCTGTAATCTCCGTGAATTAATGAATCTAACTAGGTAATTACCATTGCCTACATAACATAGTAATACTTATATTTTTAGTTACAATTGTGAGTTATCTGTGCTGCTTTAATGATTAGATATAAGAAAATGTCAAATACAGAAAGCCGCTTCTCAACATTATAGCGTACGGTGATGGTGCTACTGATAGAAATTAAATTCAGTTTTGCATAACCTTACAAAATAGGACCAAAGCACTCAAGATTGCTCGTGTTACTTTGACATATGTTTTGACAGCACCTTCATGCTGCATCCCTCTGACTGAGCCAGCGAGCAACAGCACACCTCTTCAACCAGGCACCATCATGTACAATTTGATGAAAGGTTGGGGGAGAAAACATAGAGGAACTGGTTAACGGGCAGAGCTGTGACATGAAAGCACCGCTCTGCGTGAGAGGTGTTTAAAATGGCTTTGGTGAGGAATGGTGGTTAGAGGGGTGAAACAGAGACAGAACGTAAGAGTAAAGGAGAAGCCCACAAGGACAGTGGGAGTTCTGTGAGCCCCGGATAGAGGCACAGTGTTTTATCTGCCTCCAGGACACCAGGCATTGGCGCGCATGTGCAGACACACACATATATACAGGGCCACTGATCAAAGACTGACACTACAGAAAAGACTGCCTCTTTCTTCCCTCTCAAATGCACACTGAACATGTACACAAGTGAGCACACAGGAAGCAAGAAATCATGCAAATGGATGCTCTAACTGCAGCTCTCAATTTTTTTGTGGAATGAGAGGAAATGGACAGTCTTTTGTGTGTAACCTGTCACAGTAGCAGCACAGAGTCTTTTCTGTGTCATCACTGAATCATGATAGCGTACGTTTAGGCCCCAGATGCTTTCAAGGGTTAGCTGTGTGTGCGGTCTTATTTTTCATTATGTTTGGTTTGTTTATGCACAGACGTATGAATCGGTGGCATTCGGTGAGTCACACACATGACATTGACTTGTTACTGCTGAGTGACAAACACTGCTCCAAACAAACCATGTCCCATATGAATTCATTGTTACGGGTTCAGTGACTTGGGTGCCAGAAATCTGTGTGTGTTCTTGGCAGCATAGTAATTATTGTTTATCAGAAGAGTGTGTGCGTCATTCACAAAAATGAACAGATGTGAGTTGGCTGAATGAATCTGAATGATTTATAGGTCACACATTTTCAGAGTCAGTCAAACACACAAACCTCGGCAGGGCATGCCTCTTTAAAGGTGACGCGGGCAGGCGGTTTGGTTCCTGAACAGTGTTCAAATGTATTCTGACAATTATTGCAGCAAACTTCAAAATTTCATCCACAACTGCTTAAGCCGCAGTCATCCTGCCACCATGCTAAACGTTTTGTGATTTCCAGAGGGTCATGCTAAATGACACAACTAAGGGAAAGAGGGATTTGGAAGAAGAAGAGAAGGGGAAATGAGAAACATTCCCCCTTTCTTCATCAAGCTTAAAAATAGGCTTTTTCCCTCAACAAACACCACTTTGGCTTAGACACAGCGATTAGCCTTGGGTACTTCGCTCCACTCTTCTCTCTCTTTCTCTTTGTGCTCTTTCTCTCTCTAAAGTTGTTATTACCATTGCCTGGCTGTGACAACCAAATTATCTATGAAATTATTCTGATTTTATGCCCTTGCACAGGGTGGGACCCCACTGAGAATATTTATGTGTGAGGATATGATTCAAGTCCCTCTTTGGGGAAAGTACAGTAGAATAACTCCAATCAGTCCTTTCATTTAGAAATATGCTGCTTTGACACATAGTATTACCTATGTAAATGCTGATGCAGATCAAAGAAGCTGCTTCCTCTGGCAACAGCGCTGTCCAAGTATAACTGGCTCCCCCGTCAGGGCAAAGCTCTACAGCAGATACTGCTGAGGAACTGCTCCACATTCATGGCAATGAGCCCAGAGCTTTGACCCAATCTTAAATGGAACCCTGATTCATTTGACTTGTATAACTAATGTGATTAATGTTGGCTTTGGTTGTACAGATGCAATGTTAATATTTTTTTTAATTAGGGAAAAAAAATAGGTAAAGAGAAGACTGATGGAATTAGTGGAAATGTACACCAAGACAAAAGAGATAAACACTAGAGCAAGCTGGGCTCAGGGTTAAATTGCTCATATGTGATGCAGTTGTGGTTAAGTTCAGCTGCACTTTGATGTTCCGCTCTGATTGTCAAAGTTTGAATAATTAAAACTGTATCAAAATCAACAAAGGCCACTGAGGCCTCTGTGGCAAACAATGATGTTCAGTCTGTTGTTGACAGCAGAGTTGTAGCCACAGTAGCCTGAGGTTTACGGCGTATCACTAGGAGCTAAATCATACTGATAATAAAAGCGTTGCAGTGATGGAGAGCTGCTGTGGGTGCTTCACTTTGGAGCATGCAGACAGCTCTCATTCCTCAAAGCAACATCAAAACTCAGCAGGATGTAATACTTTAATGACAGATAGATCCTGTTAGAGCAGCTTCCCTTGCTAAGTTATCTTTTTTAGTGACAAAGGTATAGCAGAATAATAGGACAGTCGAAGTAGGCCTACAGAAAGCTCTCGTATGCACCTGTTGTTGGCTAGGAAAGACTTGTCCAATTATCTTTTTGCCTTTCATTTGGAAGGAGGACCAAAAGTGGCACCATAAGGCCATGTGATGACACTGATCAGACTAAGAAGTAATCTGCACAGTGGTTGCAAAAAAAAAGGGAAAAACTTTATGTTTGTTCACATACTTTTGCATATGTGGGTAATTAAAAACATATTAAGGCCTATGAGAAGTACTTGTACCAAACTGGATTTTTCTTAGAGGTGCATTATAGTTTATAAAAATAAGACTCAAAGTCGGCATGTCCCCCATCCCCTGTGGCTGCTTCCCTTTTCTAAATGTAGTTTCCTCCCACCTCAGTTTTTTTCTTTTTACATTTTTCTCCAGAAAAAGTTAAGGAGGAAGGCCATCCTTTGATTTCTAGTCTTGCAGGTTACTTTGCAAAGAGCAAAACATTGAATCTGTCACATCAAATGCACTGTAGAGTCCCGCACAATTTGATTTGTGATGGAGTATGCAGCATTTTTACAGAATAGTTTCTTAATAAGTCCTTATGCTGCTAACACAAATTACCACTGCTGTCTATAAATTTCACAAGAGCGGAAGAAAAAAATTATCCAAGTTTATCAAATATAAATAGCTAATGCAAATACTCATATGTTAATCAAATTAGTTTTTTCCACTGGTTTCCAATCTTGTAGATGTTTCTTCCTACACTTTTTAATTCATTCTTTTATCTCCTTGACCCTTTTGGTTAAGTCTATATCTCTTTCTGACTTGAGTCTGGAGCTGAAGCTGCTGGCCTCTGAAGTCCTGACGCTGGTGAAAGAGAAACCAGGCCAGCTCCCAGCAGAGCACAACCATATGCACATGCAGGGTTTCTCAGAGCCTCAATCTGCCCATGAATGTTTATATGTGGGTGGGTGGGTGCATGTGTGGCAAAAGCAAGAAGCGTGATTGCTCCTGCTTCTGCCACGGGCCAGTCCAAGTGTGTCAAAAGGATGCAGAACACACACACACACGCACACACATTTTACTCATACACAGGAGGATGACAGCGAGGGAGAGGGATGAGAGCAGTTGACAGAGACTGAACGAGTCACAGAGGGACAAACACTGACAGAGGAAGCGAGATTATAGATTGTCAGAGGTGCGCATCTTTCCGTGTGTCCCCAAGGAACAACAAGAAGGACGAGCATCTATTCACCTCTTCTTTAACAAGAGTCGTTATAGAGTGGCTGTGGGTATCGATCAGGTTTTGTTGCCATGCGAACACTTTTACAGCCTAAAGGAACAATGGTTCATTGTCCTGATTGCACATTCCCATCATGAGCCCACTCGTGTGTGTGTGTGTGTGTGTGTGTGTGCTCAGAATTGAAAATCTTTACGTCCCTGTCTTCTTTATTTTAGTTCCAACATCTCCTTCTCAACCTAACTCCTTCCATCCACTCTTGTTTATCTGTCATTTGGCTCCCTTGGGTCTTACTGTCCCCAAAGGCCTCTATGCAGTCAGAGGGTAATGACGGGTGAAATAGACGTGCCATGGGCCAGATCGTACATGATGTCTGGTGAATGTTGTCGCTGTGGAAAGCACTTGTACTGTGCTCAATCATTGCTGTGTTTGATTTAATCCACCCTTGTTTGACTTTGTCAGTGTTTAATTTCAATTGAAATGCTGGATTGGTATATTCAGATGGAAAATGTTTGCATTTATGGCTAAATTTAGATCAGATTGACCATACAGTTTGGTCTTTTTTACTTATTTTGTAAATCTCAATAAGTGGAATGTTCAAAGTCAAAAGAAGCAGAGCCTAAGATGTTACAGTTTCAAAGAATAAAAAGTTGAGCTATAAGGCTTGTTTCTTCAAATTTTCATAGGTCGACACGTGTTTTTCTCCATCTCATTTTGCTGAAAGTTGGCCACTGTTGAAAAGTAGTCCCTGCGTAACAAACTGCTAACTCCAGCCCCCTCTGATAATCTGACAACTTCACCAGAGTCATGTTTTAAAAAGCTTTGACAAGTTCCTCCTGTGTCAGGTGTGACACTTCAAGGAAACTGAATTGGATATGCAGCGTTCAAAACTTTTGAAATTAAAAAAAGGATATATAAAGTGCCAAAATACAATACTCCTGAGTGGGGATGGTGGGGAAAAAGAAAACAGAGAGGGGATGAAAACAAGAACTAATGAATCCCCAAACTGTAGTGTTCGTCTGCTCCAGAAGCATCAGTTGCGTGGTGGCTGGGACTCACCAGGCAAAACAAACAGCTAAAACAAATGGGTAAACACTTATTGCCGGTCTGCAGGATTGTGTGTACGTGTGTTTTCAAGAATCTCATTGCATCTCATTTGCATACAAGCCCTTTATTATCATAATTATGTGCATACATTGGGGCATGTTTATGAAGTTGCCTGACTCTACGCTGTTGTCATCTCGTACTGTTTTTTACCTTATATGGCTTTGAATTGAAAAAAAAAACATGGGTGTGTCTGAGAGTCTCTCTTGAGAGCTAGGCTAAAAGTAAAACTCTGCTACTCCACCATGAGTAAGTATTACGTAGTGCTTCAAACAGATTTGGTGATGGGATGGCCTAGATACTGTAATGGCACTCAGTTTATGTGGCACTGCACGTTTCCTGTATGGTTCTGTTTTAAGCTCCTGTGAAATTGTTTCTCTGTCTTTTTAATTGAACTGTTTGTCATTGTTCATAATAAACTCATCCCAGCCATACACATTTTATCTAGCTTCCCTTGATCAGGTACCAAACACTGTCAAAGCTGTTTTCAAATGGTGTGCAACATTAGAACACGCTCAGACATCTAAATACATACATGTAAATAAATGCAGAATTTCTTTTTTTAAAGTAATTTGACAAACATTAGCTCAGGGTAGAACATTTTTTGAAAAGCTTCAATAACATTAATTTCACTGACTCAGTTCGGGTGACTGTTAATTGACATTGACATCTTATTTTTTCTTTGCTGCAATACAATGGACCTATAATGATAGTGACAACTATTGAAGGATTGTTTTAAAAATGGTGCAATCCAAATGGATGATGTCATCCACAGCAACACAAAACAGTGATACTAGTAAAACATATGAGAAAATTATTTGAATTATGAAAATGATGATAGCCTATCAAAACATACAGGAATCCCTTTCTCTCCTCTGCGCAAGATGACAGCCATGCTTCTTATTAAGTTCGTACTATCATTTACATTTCAGGAGTTGCAATAGTTAAAGCTAAATTATTTATTTAGCCTTAATAATGCCAAGCGTGTCTTGTTTTTGTTACTAGGCATGTTGGATTGAGATATAATTGCTTATCCACGAAAGTTCTACTGGGCCTGCTGTTGGATTTTGTTACATTTTTAGGTGGGAAGTTCCAAAATACAGTTGGGACTCAAGGGGTTAACCACTGATATTTTTGGATCACCTAGAAATGCATCTTTTGTGTCCCTAAATTTTGAAGTAAGGTTTTGGTAAAGCTTAAGTGGCTTGAGATTTAGCGGAACTTCAAAGAGTTTTCACTCCTCTTTGTAAATTGTTCAGAGAAAAGGACAGCTTCAGATTTGTCCTTTCAGAAACTGTTTCAAACTGTCATGCAGCTGCTAACCTCAATCTCAACTCACAGAGACAGCCTCACTTAGGGACTGTCAGCACTGTAAGCTCCCCCCGTTGGTGAGATTTTTCCCTTCCTCACACACACCTAAATGAAAATCTATTAAGGTGATAATGCGTGCTATCCGAAATAAAACAACAACACAGAAGTGAGTGACGTCTTGCACCCTCACGGTAGTGTAATTAAAGTTTGCAAATGCTGTGATAAACCCCGCTTCACTCTGACGGCGATAGCGACAGTTATGCTGAATAACTATAGTGAAATGTCCCTGACAGATAAGGATGCTTCACTCAAAAGTGTGGCTTACAAAAGTGTAAGAGACAAAGGGAATTCTGAGCTTTATCGCTGGTGTATAAAGAAAGCAATCCAAGCCTTGCCTTGTGTGTGCATGAGAGAGACCATCTCCAATCCCGTCAGTTCTTTCATCCTGTCCTCCCTCCCACAAACACTGGTATACACATTCATACTCCCATTTCATTTTCTTTAGCTAAACAATTTCTTTAAATTAATTTCTGAAAGTGTAAATCTATTTGACAGACAAGCACACACACACACACACACACACACACAATCATAGAATGCATTTTGACAAATTAATAACTTCTGCATTTCTATCAGAAAAAAAAAACTGACCTCATGATAGCTCATCATGTTTTGACACACACTTTTTACACTGCTGATTTGGCCACAAGTGCTAATAAAAAGACCCTATAGTTATTATTACACTACATGTTTTCAGAATCCTTTTTTAAATTAATTTAAAAAACAAAAACAAATTCTCACTCTTAACAGCTGGAGGTAGCACAAACTAAAACACTGTTTCACAACTCAACTAGTTGAAAAGGTATCCCCAGTACAGAGGCTGATGCAACTCTGTGTAGCTGCCCCTGTTTGGAGTTCTGCCTCAGGGCCCTTCGCAAGTCCTCCTTCTCTCTCTGCCCTCATTCCTGTTAAACAACATTACAAAAAGACCACCAAGAACTGGGAAACCAAATATATGTATGAGAAAAGCAAATAAAAAAAAAGACATGCTCATAGTTAGGTAAGACATTTTATTCTACTAGAATATGCAGTGTAAATACATGTGTGGGGATACTTTGTAACCTACAAATTCCAGTCCATGAGTTATTCAAAATTTTGAAGATGTGGAAAAGTTTATTTCTAAGTAGTTATCTAGTGAGACTCTGTCCAAATATCTATTATACAAAAATACAATGTGTCTGTTTGGGATAGTAATGTTCTATAATACTTTGCAGTCAATAGAATGCCACATGTAGCGGGAAAAAAAAACACTTGCATCTTTCCAAAGGAAATTTACATGCAAAGACTGATATCCAAGTACAAATATCTCATAACAGTACTTAAGGAAACGTTGCTCCTTAAATTCATCCTCTGAATTCTAAAAAAAAAAAAAGGTTCCGTCAGGCTGACAGTTGACAGAGTGCTGGTGTGCACCAGAGGTGAATACGAACCAGAAGTCAAAGGCTATGCAACTACTATTATTTCAGAATGCAATAAAAAACAAAAAAAACAGATGAATGTGCTGAAGGCAATTGTCAGAGGTGCTGCTTTTTCCGTGCCATCTACACAGACAAACGGAAAATGCTGCTCCCATGTGTGAAGCCAGACAGCGGTGTTTGTCATCCCTGTGATTTGTGCCTGAGCCTTGTCATATAGCTCATTGTTCTGAATACATGGAGGTAATGCCCTGAACGAAATTGCTCTAAGGGAAAGGAGGCCCACATTCGTCTTACTATATGATCAACTCAAGTCTCATCTGTCTCATGAGGTAAGTCCAGCCTGTAAAATCCATAAGGCATTCTGCGTCATGCAGCAGGGCTCTGATTTATTAGCATCATGTAGAGGTAGTAGAAGTCACTCATACTGGGATGATTTAGAATTTAGAGACACTAAAATAAGACTTGGTGGGTAAGCACTCCTATCCTTTAGTGTCAGGAGAACTTTGAAAGTATATTTTAAGTATAATGAAGCATGCGGCAAGAATTCACATGACTAAATGCCTCTTTTTTTAAAATTTATCTTTATCAATTGTTTTTTCCAAGGGTTAGGACTGTCAGATTGCTAGTCTTGCATATGATTACAAGTGATATAGGTCCCCCGTTTTCATTGACTTTTAAAACAGTCTTTCCTGGCAAAAGACCAGCAAGCATCATGTGACATTGTTTTGGAAGTTAACGGTGTACGTGCACAATTATTTGTAGCCCTGGAAACATGATGTGTTGTCCTGGTGAAAATCAAACACCCAATGTCTGTGCATTTTAACAATATATGAAAACAAAACAAGTTGTTGTCAAACCTGATCATCATACAAATAAACGAGCACCTAAATAAAATAAATTCAGCTGCAAACCTAAAGAGAGGCACGAAAAAACTCCACGAGATAGTAAGAGAAAGAGTTACAAAGAGAGATCACCTGTCAGGCAGCAGATCAGAGTGTATCCCTTTAGGCAATGTGAATCTATTCCTGCCATTCTCAACCACTATTATCGGGTGCATCCATCCCTTAGTTGCTTTCTTTCCCCACTTTAACCGAGCTCTAGCTGGTGGTCCACATGTTAATGAAATTCCTGCATGCGTGGGTTGGAGAATGTCCTTGAAGCAGTGACATTAAAACTCTGGTAATAGAGAGTAGTACATTTCATCTCGTTTTCCTCTCTTCCATCTCACTGTCCATCATTCTTCTCATCTGATCTCAGAACTAGAAGCTGCCAGCACACAATGTATGTCTGAGCCAGTAAATCACCTGATAAATGATCAGCTGATTCAGAGCAAATGACGTTTATACACCATAAATCAGCCTGAATACCAGACCCTCCGTTCAAACTGTGTGTCCAGTACATGAGAGGCGCGAAAGTGGAGATGAAGAAACTAAACACAGCTAACCAAGGTAGTTTATGGTTGGGGAGTTCAGTTTAGTGGCTTGAGACTTAAGGGTTTCTATGTCAGTTCTCTGAACTGGTAGGAAACGGAGTGGCAGGGTATGACCAGCGCTGTCGGGCTCCATTTCCGCCCAAAAACTGAAGCGCCTGCGAGCCATCGAGAGCCAACCCCATAAATGCTCCCTGAGTGCTGCATCTGTCGCTGCCCACTGCTCTCAGTGTGTTTAGTGTTTCTAATGTGTGCATTTAGATTTGTTAATGCTTCTGGTGTTGGTTCAAGACATGCAGATGAGTGAAATAAAAAGGTCAAAATCCTTTGTGTGTAGTAACATGCAGGCAAATAACAGTAGGATAATGGTAATGTTCACAACGTTAAAACAAATGTCCTTTTCCATCCACAGATGAGGACTCTGTTGTAACATCCATCAAGCATCTCATGACATTTCCATTTCTGTTGCAATGTGATGCTCAGTCACAGTGGAACCATGTCAGCTGCGACCGCTTTATAGCAGAAAAACAAAGTCTGGCAAAGTCTTTTCTACAGTGCTTTGACTTTTCTGCTTTCTATATACATATTTCTCCGATTAGCTACTCACAACTGCCCAATAGTTGCCCAAAAGCCCAATATTACAGCATGGAACAAGGTAAGAAAAAAACACACTGCAACAGTTCTACTTTATATCTAATGTTTTTTTCATTTATAGTCAAAGAAACGCGCACACAACCAAAGCCAACAGACAACAGTGCTTGACAGGCATTTTTTCCCCAGATATTTCCCTTATTTGCAATTCAACCATGGAAAGTCTAGATTTGGTCCAAGTTATGCATCGGATCAGGGGGCTGGCAGGAAGCTTGATTATCCCTTCAAAACACGCATCATCATGTATCTGCGGAACATGGCTAAGTGGCTGGGCCTCAGTCTTCCCGAATCCTGTATGCTTGTGTTGTTTTGTTGTTTTTGCCTGATCTTGGAAGCGTTGTACTGAAATGAAATTTTGTTGTACTGGGACGCTGGTTCAATGACAATAAAATGCTTCTGATTCAGATTCTGATAGGAATTCCTCTGTTACTCATCCCATAAACCTCAGGTGGTAGTCACCTGATGGTTTTTACTGACGGTAGTCATCTGTATTTTTAAGTTTTTAGCAGCTAACATTAAGAACTGCTTCACATGTTTGCATTTTTAAGCAGGAATTGTGGTGGAGCAAGGACGGAGAGACGTTTTAAATTAACACTATTCTGTAATGTGTTCAAAGATAGCAGTCCTTATCTACAATTAAACTGAGCTACCATCTGGGGCTGTTACTCATAAAAAAATCTTTGACCTTCAGCTAAATGTATCTTAAGGACACATTTGTTGAATAATCCTCATTTGGTTAAGCCAAATCAATATAAACATATCGATTTATTACTATATTTTGAAATGGCTCTACAAGGGTTAGGAGCTGTGTTAGCTTTATAAAGTTAAATATTTCTACTGTTGTTCTGTTCATGGAATCAGCCCAAGCAAGTTAATCTTCTTTCATCAAAACGAGGATAAAAAATGTGTTAAAAGCTTTGGGCTTAAAATAGTGTACAGAACAAGAAGCTATTTATACAGTCAGTTTCAACAAGGAAGAGGAAGAATAAATAGAAAGAAAATGAGCTTGTTAAGCCACTTATTTCTCTCAAAGTCTCATTGCTCATGGTGCTTGAGTAGTGCCAGAGCCATCAGTCAGTCATGGGCGAAGGGGTTCGCAGACAAAGCCGGTCACATGTTCAGCGTATCTGACTGACACTAGAAAGATATAATGCAGTCTGTGCTACTGCAGCCTGATTCTATCTCTGGTGGTTCTGGGAGGCTTCCTTCACATTTACGTTTCTTGGATCTGCTGTAATCTTGTTTTATTAGTGGGAAGGTCAGCTGAGATTAGATTCAGACTCTGGGAGACAAGATACAAAACCTGAGTGCTGGTCAGCCTGGGATGAGAGCAAAGACATGTCAGAAATAAGATGTATAGTAGTGGGTACGGAGCGTGTACAGTAATAACATTTCTGACAAAAAATTGAGCGAGACGGAGAGGGAAAGACTGTTGGGGAGAAGAGTTATCAAATCAAATTAAAATAATAAAAATGGACACAGATGAAACTGAAAACCCTTTAGATTAAATTTTTTTTTTTCTCTGCTTGTGCAAGGTCTTCTGCTTCTTTTCTCCAGAAATATCCGTTATTTGAGAGAACCAGATGATGAAGTCTTTTGTTTGATAGACAAGAAAAAAGCAGAATGTAGAAAATGTGTTTGCAGATTCAACTCTGCCGAACTCAAGGTTTAACAGGGAGCAAACGGATTATATTATCTTCTTCCCATCCAAATTCATAGTTTGGGTGATCATTTTCTTTTTGTGTCTATTGAACGTTGTGTTCATCCAGGTCAGGCCAAGCCTTGTTCCAAACACAGGAGGGGTTTAGGGTGACGTCTCCTTACACAGTCCAAAGATAAAAAAAAAAAAACACATTTCCTTCTGCCCACTTCCTCACAGTCTTTGCTTTCTTCTTCTTAAGCTCACCAAAAACCATCAGTCTTTCAGGCAATCCATAGTCTATCACCTTCCTGCAGCATGGGCCTATTAAACTTATCTTAGTCAGAGTTGCTCCTAATTTGGCATCCTCGGAGCAATGGGGATGCTGTGTTGAAAGTTATCAGAGTGAGGCCAGCTCTCTGTTTGGCAGGCAGAGGGGCAAAACCACCACTGTCTATCCGCCAGGTTGATTAATAAGCATCGGCAGAGGGGCTGTGCTAACACACTGGCTGGCCTGGATGCCTTCGGAGCTCTGCTAGATGAATGACACACCAAGACAGACCAACGACACACACAAAATATGTCAACCCACTTTCTCTTTCCCTGTCCCCTTCACTTAGGACGTGCACTTTGCAGTGTGCAGTAATACAGGTCTGATGATAATCAGACGTACAGAGTTGTGAATCAGAAAGTGCTTCAAGAAACCACAAGCAGTTTCTTTCACACCTGAGTATTCTTTATGCTATACCCGCTGAATTGTCGACACAAATGCAAACACGAGCCAGCCTCCCTCTTGTTCTTCTGTTTTAGCAGTGACATGTTTGAGTGGCAGCTCATCAGAGATGCATAATCATATTAACGGGAACGCAGCCTTTCTCTTAGGCAGAGCAGGCAGTCGGGCATAACGGAACACTCCCTCATTCCGTTGCCGTTAGTTACCGCTGACATGACTGAGGACGGGTTGAATGAGCGTGATTATCACAACATATAACAGGCGACATTGGGAATAAAAAAAAAAACAGGCAGAGGGAACAAAATCAAGCGGCTGAAAGGTGTAATTTGGTTTTGTTTGCTTTTTGCTCCCCTGTAATGACATTGACTTATGATTATCTGTTCAATTGTCACATTTGAGAGGACATTCGGGACTGAAATGATGAAAGGTGAGAAACAAATGATGCTTTTTGGAGGTGCATTCTTGCATAAAAAATATACATGAGAAATGTGACACATTAGTAAATGACTTGCAACTGCAGAGGGGCAGAGTATTAATTCCAGATATGACATCCTAACCACTGCCTCTCATTTTCCTTTTAGATTTTATTAATCTCAAATCCATTTACCAACCATAATGTTAACATGCCTTTGAATGGATGATGACAGGAAATAAAGTAACAGCAATTAGTTGAGTAGAAGAGGAAATTTCTATGCAAAGTTCTCCACATATGTCAGAAATAATTAATGTACTTTTTGAGTGAATCAGTGTTGACAATTTCTACCTCTGGGTACGTTTGCAGGTAATTATTTATTTAGAAATATGGTCCATTGACAGGTAAATAGGTCTCTTTTAAGATGGAATTTAAAAAAGGACTGAATAAGTGTGAAACAATGATAAAAGTGATCAGCTCAGAGGAGTTCTCCTTCCACAGGGGTTTCCCTCTTGCTGAGCATTGCTCTGCCAATATGGGCCTGATTGTATAGTGGTTATTGATTACTTTGAACCATCTTCCTTTAGTATCTTCACAAGAACCACTCATCCTGTTTCGGGATTGATTTACTCTTTGGTATTATACAACATCAGTTTCCAAGACACATAACATGTCCTGCTCCCGGGCAGCACGGTGGCTGCGGGATCACAGTGTTTACACAAACAACTGTTTGTATCGTATTAAATACTTGGTCTGACAGTGAAGGCTTTAAGACACATCCACACATATGTACACTTCTAGATAACTCAAATCAAATGTAAATTGTGAAAATACAAAAAAAAAAAATACACTGCAGCTCAAATCTTAGAAATGTGGATGCATTTAACACCAAAGTCTTTATGATTATTCACTCAAAATATATTGAAACGCTAAATTCAAAACACTGATCATGTTAAGATGTTTCATTCTCTTTTTGCTTAGTTACACCAACTGACACTAGAGGGCTTTTTTTTCCCCCGCCTCCCACTGATTACACTCTTTGTGTATTTGTGAGCATGTTTGTGTGTCAGCGATAGTATTACCATAAGCTACAGGTGTAAACAGTGGTGGGTCTCTGTTGAGGTGTTTGCTTGGAGACTAAAAGGAAGCAAAACCCAGGTAGGAGGGCTCACACACAGTGGGATGCAGAGGAGCTCACTTATTCATAAAGACAGCGTGAGACAGTGGGAAGAAAATATAAACACACGTAAATACGCACTAACACAGCTGCAAAGTGATTCCTTACCCACATCTGGCGACATGGCAGTGTATAAGCATGGGTTGTCATTTTGAGCTGCTATGAAATGAAAGCTTGTCTTTTTTTCTTTTTTAGGACTTCTTTGGGCTGTTTGCTTCGTTCATGAACTGACCTTGGTCCAATATTGAAAAGAAGGATTTGCTATTAGTTTCCAATGTTTCTGAGCTGTAAGAGAGCCACATCAATTCAATCTCAGCTGTTGTCAGGCACACTGTTGCCTGGCAACTGACCAAAGGTAGAACATTGGTGGGGATGATGATGAGGAGGACAAAGGTCTTCTCCTTGTTACTCTCTATCTCTTGTTTGTGAGCATCTTTTTTGTTTGTTTGTTTGCCATTTTAGTATGTTGTCAGACCTAGCTTACACACTAGAAGACAGATAATCAGATAAAAAAGAGCTTGTGGGTATTCGGTTACCCCAGAAATATGGGAAAAAGCGTCAATTCAGTGCCTACACTTTCTCTTAAAGGACTTATTTTGTTCACATGTAAAAATTGAATTAACATTATGGTAAGAATGGACCTTCCAGGGCTTGACTCACATAGGGAGCCGTTTTCACATTTTGAAATCTCTTCAGGATATATAACGATTAATTTGATGAACAAGTGTTTGTGCCATTGTTATTACACTCAGTGATCACCCCCTCTCTGTTATTCATAATCTCAGCATTTCTCCCCCATCTCTTTCAAACATAACCGCAATCCTCTCCAACTTGTTTCATGCTCTACTTCCTCTCCCCTACACTTCCAAAGCCCAGATACCCTGAGTCTGATGGGCTTTGTAGAAAACAGCTCCGGGTAATCTTTTTTTTTTTTCAAATCTGAATTTAAGAGATATCAGTGAGGCATCCATCTTCTACGGCACATCTACACCATGTTTCCGCTCTTTCTAACTGGTTAATCATCACCAATTTTAAGGTTATCAAAAAATACATTTCTAAATACATTTATTCTTCCTGGCATACCCCACATAATTTTATGTCATGGTTTTTTAAAAAAATAAAAAACCTAATGTTGAGACTAACTGAGGAACATCCTTTTTTAAAATGACACGTGAAAGATCATTTTCTTCATCCTTACATATTCCCTCATTGTTTTGTTCCTTTTCCATTAATCTTCTCTCATTCACTCTCTTTCTTCCTCGCCGTCTTTCTTTCCGCAGCCTACGGACTTTATGCTGTGGATGTCTGCTGCTGTTTGCGCTAAGGGCAGCACTTTGTCATGCTCCTTATAAATATGCAATACAACATCCAGGTAAGACAGAGAAAAGGATGGAGGGAGAGAATGAAATCTGAAACTAGGTAATGAGGAAATAGAAAGGCAATAGAAGACGCAAATGAAGAAATAGAGGAGAGAGGCTTGGAGAGAGGAGGAAATGCTGGGATTTGAAGGTGAAGAGGTTAAGGAGGAGAGAGTAAACATTTGACTAGGACAATGCAATCTTAGGGAGGGAGAGGAAGCAGGAAAGGGAGCAGGAAGGAGTGGACAGAAATCCAAGTCATTAACCTCAAGGCTTGGAGCTGCTGCTGGTCTGTGTGTGTATTCATGTGTGTTTGGAGGGAGATGTGGTCATATCTTGAGGCCAGGCCAGTAATGTCTGTCAATCTAACCTCTCCCCACCAACCAAGATGGATGACAACAGGGATGGATGACCATATACTCTGCTGGCTAGGGCAGGCACACATAGGCCACTAGGATTCAGTTAGATGGGGCACAAAAAATACATCTCAAAGGACACACAACAGACTCAACACCACTGTACTCCGAATCTATAGTTTTAGAGCTTATGGAAGGAACTTACATACACTATATTGCCAAAAGTATTTGCTCACCTGCCTTGACTCACATATGAGCTTAAGTGACATCCCGTTCCTAATCCATAGGGTTCAATATGACGTCGGTCCACCCTTTGCAGCTAGAACAGCTTCAACTCTTCTGGGAAGGCTGTCCACAAGGTTTAGGAGTGTGTTTATGGGAATTTTTGACCATTCTTCCAGAAGCGCATTTGTGAGGTCGCACACTGATGTTGGACGAGAAGGCCTGGCTCTCAGTCTCCGCTCTAATTCATCCCAAAGGTGTTCTATCGGGTTGAGGTCAGGACTCTGTGCAGGCCAGTCAAGTTCATCCACACCAGACTCTGTCATCCATGTCTTTATGGACCTTGCTTTGTGCACTGGTGCACAGTCATGTTGGAAGAGGAAGGGGCCAGCTCCAAACTGTTCCCACAAAGTTGGGAGCATGGAATTGTCCAAAATGTCTTGGTATGCTGAAGCATTCAGAGTTCCTTTCACTGGAACTAAGGGGCCAAGCCCAGCTCCTGAAAAACAACCCCACACCATAATCCCCCCTCCACCAAACTTTACACTTGGCACAATGCAGTCAGACAAGTACCGTTCTCCTGGCAACCGCCAAACCCAGACCCGTCCATCAGATTGCCAGATGGAGAAGCGCGATTCGTCACTCCAGAGAACGCGTCTCCACTGCTCTAGAGTCCAGTGGCGGCGTGCTTTACACCACCGCATCCGACGCTTTGCATTGCACTTGGTGATGTATGGCTTGGATGCAGCTGCTCGACCATGGAAACCCATTCCATGAAGCTCTCTGCGCACTGTTCTTGAGCTAATCTGAAGGCCACATGAAGTTTGGAGGTCTGTAGTGATTGACTCTGCAGAAAGTTGGCGACCTCTTCGCACTATGCGCGTCAGCATCCGCTGACCCCGCTCCGTCAGTTTACGTGGCCTACCACTTCGTGGCTGAGTTGCTGTCGTTCCCAAACACTTCCATTTTCTTATAATACAGCTGACAGTTGACTGTGGAATATTTAGGAGCGAGGAAATTTCACGACTGGATTTGTTGCACAGGTGGCATCCTATCACAGTTCCACGCTGGAATTCACTGAGCTCCTGAGAGCGACCCATTCTTTCACAAATGTTTGTAAAAACAGTCTGCATGCCTAGGTGCTTGAATTTATACACCTGTGGCCATGGAAGTGATTGGAACACCTGATTCCGATAATTTGGATGGGTGAGCAAATACTTTTGGCAATATAGTGTATATGTTCTGAGGCAGTAACCCCTTCACTTGCACTAGCTGCCAGTGAACAATTTTACACAAACTTGAGTTTAAAGAATGTGTGCAACTGAAGCTAAAAATGCAGTTTTGGAGTCAAAGTGCAGTGCCCTTTAATTTTGATGGGCATTGCATTTGTTGAAACAATCATTTTTGCATGTAGCTGGAAGATCAAAACTGTGCTGAGTGGTCTATATGATAGCCCCACGATCTGATCTACATTCTGACTATCCTCTTGATCATTATGCAAATCAGGGTCCTTTTCCAGTCAAGTAAATAAGAAAAAAAACAACAACAACAACTTTTCTCAGACAAAAGCAGTTTGTCTAGCTGATGACTAAGAAAAGAACTAGATTTATGGTTTTGTTTCTTCCTGAGCATCAGGGTGAAATATTGCTTCTTGTGGAGGTCATAGTCTTTCATCACTCTCATTTTTTATCCACATCAAATGCATTTGTATAATGTTTTTCTAGCAGCTAATGATAGAATATCTTTATCTTATCTTCCTCTAAGCTTCTATACTTTACTACATTGAAAAATATCATGAACTCAAATAAAGACAGAAGAATAAAGTTGTTAGGGGGAATAGTAAAATTATTATCTAAATAAGTTGGATATGAACCACGTTAATTATAAGGTTTATCTTTATATGCTCATGACTGTCTGTGAAAACAAGAGAATTCAGCAATGTCGTACAATTTCTGAATCATCATTTGATCCATTTTTGTAATAATGCAGCCTTATTCCTGCAAGTGGCACACTCTGGAAGAGGACTTAGATCTCAGGTAATGGTGTCTGCCATTCTTCAAATATGTAACCAGTCAAACTTAAACTCGTTTTCCTCCCGCTCACCATCACAGAAAAATATTAGGCTTATAACCGATTTATCCGCAAAAAGAGCTTTCAGAAGAAGCACCCTTTCTTCTGTCTGCCTCTCATCCATCGATAAGAAACTCCAAGTCCCTCCATCCGTCTCGTATTTCAGCATGTCAGAACTTGGAGTTATTAGTCTGCTAATTACCTCTCAGAAACCCTCATTTACCCCCAGAATCCAATCAGTCTCTGATTATAATGAGAAAATGATGATAGACTGAATTAAAGATAGAATATGGGACTGATTGGTCCGCAAAGAGACTGGTGAGAGAAGAGAGAGTAAGAAGTAGAAGAAAGAACAAAATAGGGAATATGGGACAGAGAGCGTGACGGAAGATATGGTCGATGGTAAAAGAAATAGAGCAGAGAGAGAAAAAAAAAGGTTGAAAGCATTCAACATGTACTTGCAATATCCAGACAGGGTATGCAGTGAATGTACGTGGAAAAGAAACAAAAAGTCAATATAATAAAACTCAGCAAGGCTTCTGAGGATTTGGGACTGAATGAAAACAGATTGATTGTCAGTTGCTGTTATCTCATCACAGATTGTAACAAAACCAAACGTGTTCACCCAAAGCTGTTAAAAGTGGCCATAGGCAGGGATTACCATATTTATTTGTACATATGTTCAAAAGAGATTCAATGAAACACACACAAACTCTGATTTGCTGGTCTGAGGCTCGTAGCGCCCTTTATCACACAGACTCAGACCTTTGACCTGAAGGTTGAGATTGCACATATAACATGAAAGTTTCACTGGAAAATTTAGTCAGTTATTTTGTAATTGTATTTGTTTGTCTGTAGCTACAATCATGGTAACACGGCACGTTCCCACAACAGTTACAGGAGGGGGAAGATTGTGGGAATGTTTATAATAGCCGCTCATAGGAAATTAATCAAGTTTTAATGACAGCGTCCGCATTAGAAAAGGCAAAGTTGGGTGAAAGAAATTAAAGGTGCCTGTGGAGACAATGCTGTGTATGAAAAAGGCTGCTAATACAAAGCTAATGTGAAATATATCGATGTCTGCAGTGCTAAATCATGTGATGAGCTTATGAGCGGTAAACATGTCAGCTCTCGCAATTGAGATGCAATCTGCACATTGATCTCCTGCTCTCCATCCAGTGAAGTCACCATGTTAGCAGCAGCTAATAGTTCCAGCTCCATACCTTCTGTCCTCCATCTAACAGCCTCTATCACCAGACTCCTGCCTCCTCATCTCAAGATAAGCCGATCTTCGGCACATCACGACTGTATTGAAAAAACAAAAACCTGCTGCTGTGGAGCTGCAGCCAGAGGCAGGGCGGGCAGGTGGGCTGGGCTAAGGGGAGCTGGTCAGGAAGAGATGAGACAGCTCTGAGATAACAATGGGGAGGTGCGAGTACAGCGCAGGTTATTTTCAGGGGATGTGTGGCAAGCAATAGTAGAGATGCAGGGCACTTCTCTTGTAAAGAAGCTTTGTGCTCTCATTGTCTTCCTGGCAAGGAAACCAGGGTGTCTGTGGAAAGAGTGATAAGAGCTAGAAAAGGAAAAAAAATATCCCTATTCCATTAAATAATAGCCCCCGTCAACCGGAATGTTGTTGTGCGCGGGTCTGTGTAAGTCTCTTTGTGAGTGAAAGAGAAAGTATTAAGGCATCTTCACATTGCTGGTTTCTTCACAAAGTTTGTCTCAATATTGTGTATATCCATATTTCCATTAGTGCATAAGCAGGATGAGGTCTTGTGTGGATAATATGTTACGTGCTGGTAAAATGACATGACTGGCATGCTCTATAGGATTACAGCCTACCAGCAACGTTCAGATAACACCAGGGTGTTCTTGCCTGTGGATGCTTTGTGCTGTTTCGTCTACTCAAAGAGCTCCAATTACAAACAGATCCTCCTGACAGATAGACTTATTATTTCCAGACCCTTACAATCAGTGTGATCCAGAGGGTAAATAGATGAGTGAATTCTAGATCAGTTCAAGCATGTGTGGGTAATGGCAACAATTGGTTCCATCACTGAGAGAAGCTCAACATGTCATCTCAAATCTAAGAAAACATGTGGCGATGTCTCGGCCTCAGCAGAGCCCGCAGCATTGTTAAGGACAATACTTCTGCCTTTCGACACTTGTTTTGCTTTTTTTCATCTGCAAGGCAAAACACATTTGTACATAGAGTGCTGAAGTGCCGCATTCCCAATTCAGAAACCATTGCTTTGAACACAGCCATTTAGTTTTTGAAAAGAGAGATGGCAAATGTTGTATGCCGATGTGCAGTGATAAGGGCATTCTGAGTTTGACTCACAGCAGCTTACAAAAGGAAGTCAAGATCAACCAGAAAATAGACAGAACCAGTTGGTCAGACAGAAAGGCAAAATGAATCTGCATCTTTTAACACAAATTCAAACTGACTGCTGTGACACAGCAAACAATGTTCCAAGCTCACTTTAGATTCAGGTCAACTTATTTGCATCCGTAAGCAAACCTGTTCTATGGCTACATGCAACTTACAATATTTAGAAAATTAAATATCCTGTCTACTAAAACCTGTTAAAAGAGAAAGAGGAAGAATGAAAATGATCAAACTAATCACTATAATCAGATATTTATATGTATAAAACTGTGGGCATTATTAATTCCTTTCACTTCAGCTGTTGCACAGCCAAAGTTGTTTTTATTCTGCATAAGAGTAATGAGGCAAAATGGGAACTTTGCCACAAAAATGGGAAAACAATGTGAGAAACTGTTTTTACAGACACGTTTATTTAAATAATGGATATAGTTACTTGTCGGATAATGGCCAACTGTCTGACACAGTTTCTCCTCTATTCATCCTACACACACTGGGCTATATTCAGTAAATCCTGATTGTTTTTCCTGCTTAATACTCAGTTTGCCTGCTTTGCCCTAACCCTTCCTTCCACCCCTCTTAAAACCTCATAAGTCAAGAAAACAATTGTGATAGCTGAGAAACTAAAACCAAACAACACCTGTTCAGATGTCACTGGAGCGGTGAAGCACACACACACACATGCACACACACTCCCACTTATCCCTTGGTAAAATGAATGACCTTTTAGTCGTGCTACGATGGAGCTGTCGCTGGAAAACCAAAGTGACGTGCAACAACATAGAACTCCACAATGTGCTAATTGCTTTCATCACCTCAATTTGTCCACTCACTCCTATCACCAGATCTGTCAGTGTGGGCCAGTGGGACTACGAGGTTTCTTAGGTGCCTAAATGACAACAACGTGAAAGAACATGGACGGCCTCAGGAGAGGGAGAGAGACAAAGAGAGGCAGCGGGATAAAAGACATATGAACAAGAGAAGTAAAATAAGAAGAATCTCAGTTAATGAGAGGACCTGCCATGACAAGAGACAAAAGCTGTGTGAGCTGCACAGTTGAGAGGCAGAAACGCAGCTCGGTCTCATTAAGAGGGAATTCACGAAGTTCACAAAAACACGAGTGCACAGTACAAGATGGGCCAGGAAAGAATACTGTCAACCTTGTAGTCATATAGGACTGGAGATCCTATTCAGCGAAAGCTTTTTTAGACGCTGAACATGCAGCTCATTCATCAAATTGTGTGTCATCGGAAAACCTGTCAGCCCAGAGAAATATTAATGCCTAACTTGTTGCGCATCAGAATGTTCACTTTTGTTGTGCTGAAGAAGAGCTTTGAAAAAGGAGGAAACATTTAATAGTTTGAGGTCTTTATGGTGAGCATTAACTACTTTGTTCTTCTGTATTGGTCAACATAGCTTAAATAAATATCAATTTAGGTTTTTCTACAGATTTTGAAAATTATATTGAACAGAATATCATCTCAAATGTAACAGAAAAGATCTGTTCTCCCTGCCCTCCCCCAAAAAATAGTTTTGTTCTGGATAAGTTTTTCATTATGGGTTATTTTTTTCCAATTACATGACCACACACATCAGACAACTACTACTGCGTAATGCCTGTTCTTACCACCAATACTTTCCAGTATCAGCCCTAAGAAAATTGGTCTCTGATGCTATCTGCTCATGAATTACTGAACCAGTCACCTGGAGAAAAAAAACAAAAACTGTGATATGACAAGGCAGATGGTGGGAAGGGAAGAGGATGTCACCCAGTAAATAAGCCAGCGAAAGGATTTTTTTTATGAATTCATCATTCCTTGTTCTGAAATGAAGCAACGGGTGAAGCTGATGGGGCAAACAAACTTCACTCTGGGAGCAATATTATGAGTCATTACTAATAATGTGGGATAATTATAGCTCTATCCTACACTCCGCCCTGTCTATGTCCCTCCAGCACCCTTCTTTCTACCATTCACCCCTCTCCTTCTCCTTCATACGTGCGGCAACCTGAATTAATAAATGGAAAATGAAAAAGCGGTTCTTCTGTGGGCGATGTCAACAGCTCAGGAGTCTGCCAGGTCTCTGCTGCCTGGCTGGCTCGACGGCGGCAGCGGCATCGCCCTGTTCATCCGGGGCCTGATTCATAATTAATGGAGGTTATAATTGCAAAGTGAGAGTATGAGAGACAGACAGCAAAGTGAAAGAGTGGGAGGGAGAGATGGGAGCAATAACGAAGACTGAAGAACACACACACACACATTGACACGCAAGTGTGTGCACAGCTGACATTTTACACGGCTTTCATTTAGCCATCTCTCTATTTCTTATGTCATTAACATTTACACACAAATGCACACAAACATGCACACACCCCATCCACTGAATGGCTAATGAAATCACTGTCCTCTGCCTTCCCTTTGAAGGTCTCTGGAAAAATGAGCAAAGGGGCTGGACGCCGATTTAAAATACGCTCAACAAATCCTGAACTTGCCATACTTTCATCCTTTTGGATATTCTCTGTATTTTCAAAAACTGTGCTGACTATAAGTGACTGGATTAAGGTAAAATATTAAAATGATGATTCACTTAAAAAAAAAAACTGAAATCAACTGTTTCATTAAAGCCATAAGTGAATGGCTAATCCATATAGAGTGACTAATACTGAAAGGGCCTATTGATTTTATTGCAAGCAATTAGTTGTAACTATGGAAACAGCCAGCCTCCCTTAGCTCCACAAGCAGGAAAGGTCATGAAATAAATATTCTTAATATATCTGCGCCAGAGAGTGTGACCCCATTCCTCTCAAGACGTGTTGTGGAAGGCTGCCATGCCAAGTGGTCATGCTGCGCGGTTGAATGCATGTGACAAGGATGGATGTTGTTATGTTCGTTCGCCATTATGTGGACAGAGATGGACCAATGAACTCTGTTTCTTAACCACATAAAAACACAAGTAGATGTATGTTTTGATGACACCGCTAAGGGCCTCTGTTTGAATTGAACTGGAAAAAAAAGACTTGCCTTGACTGAAAGCTTGGGTATTTTTTCAAGGAGCCAACAAACATGTTTCTACAAAGTCAATCTCCTTTTCGAGGTCCACCCACTTTATTTGGACTTCCAGTGACTCACTCTATTATATGCATGTGTACTTACCAAATACCATCAGGGACAGACAACAAGGAAGTAACCTTCATCTTCCTCTGCCTCGCCAGCTTTACTCTCAATGAGAGCGTAGGAGGATACTGTGAGCTATTGTGGCTAAAAAGACATAGGTCTTTGCTGTGGGTGCAAATTAAAGATATTCCTATTCATTTGCAACCTTGAGAGGAGATAATGGATGTGATGTAAACCGACAAGGTTAGAAGGTCCATCCAACACTTATTTGTGAGTATACCTTCACAACCATGTTGTGACTGCAAGTTAGAAGCTCAAAACAGCAGAGGTAGACAAACCTTGTTCTCACCATATACATGAGCGAGACGCTGTTAGAGCACTGGATGCCAAGAAGCTAATCAGCAGGTACATATTTGGGTCAATATTTCTTCTGTTCACCAGGCTATTACCATGGACGACTGGATTTTAATTCAGAATCACCTGTCAACATGTCTCAGATTTTGAAACAAGACGCACTGACTTGCAAAATTCTTATAGGTTTATTTATTATTTTTATGTTCTAATGACTTCAGACACATTTTTGCTTGAGAGGTTACTGCATTGCATGCATTACACTGAAGAAACTTGGAGGCTGGCACGTTTACAGACACAGCCCACTAACCTGCCCATTCAGCACTTCTATTTGTGGTGTAGGATACAGTGTATTCACAAGGTGCTGAAAGAATTTTGGCTCCGCTGCTACAGTGATTCAAATCTCGAGGCAACAAAAATGTATTTTCCTCCATGGTGACACAGGATTTCTTAAAAATGTTTTACATGACGCATCAACTGATCAAGCCCCAATGAAAAGGTGTACCTATTCTTTTCTTTGCCTGAAAGCAGACCGGAAAAAAAGGTCCAATAGCTGAAGTGCCTGTGCTCATACAAGCACAAATGTGCAGATATTCCAAAAAGGGGATTCCTTTAAATAATTGCAAACTCCATTTTAAAGTTGAAGAAAGTCAGATTAGACAGCCACCATTTACCGTCAAGCATTGCTGATCCAGTGGACTTGTACAGTTTGAATATGTGTTGAATCCATTAAAGAATGTAAAAAAGCAATATTTTGGACTTATGAATGAAAAATAAAACATGACAAAATGTTCAGATACGAGGACCGGTTGAGACATACACAGTGCAATTTAAAATGCTGACTTCCCAAAAAAGACAATGCTGCAATTTAGGTTTTCTTTGTATATTTCCTGTTGTTTGTGTTTTAGCCTAAAAGAGCAAATGTGCCTGAAAATGCATAAATCTTAACGTTGACTCGAAGTTTAAATGTCCACTTTCTTTTTAATCCTTTGTCCCTCTACCCTTCCTCCCCTAAATCTTGTAATAAATTCAACAACAAAAACAGTTTTCTTCCACCTCACATTAAACCATACCATCAAAAAAAAGCACCTTAGGTATGCAGAAGAAAGGAGGGCTGTGCAGTGGCATAAAAAAACTAAAGTAAAAGTATTTCAGTGAAATTACATTTAAACTAAGACTTGACTCAGCTTTGAGAACCTTCAGCCTTCTTCTCTCCATCCAGTTCATGATTTGAATTATATTAAGCACAAGTAATGACTTACACACACAGTCGTTGAATGACTGATGGTGGGACAGATTGATTAATACATGCATTTGGGAAAGGAAGGTTGTAATATCCGTTTACTGTCAACAAGTGTATAAACTGAGCATCACATCCCTGTGCCATCGCAACTCATTCAGCTGAGTGCCCAGTAGAGTGTTGGAGAGCTGGTGGAGGGTACTTCTTTGTATTCTCCAGTGAACATCAGAGTGGTTATCTTTCTGTTCTCCGATCCCTCTTCCCTTCCCTTTATATCCGTCTCTCCCCTGGGGATATCTAGGGCAATCAAGAGGTGTTGATTGGTGTCTTTTTCACTTGCTCGATCAGTCTTTTCGATTCTTGTTAACTCAGATAGTTCTCACACGCTTTCTTGCTCTTCAGCTTACATCGCCGGCCCTCATCAGAGCCGTTCCCTTTTGCAATCATTCTCACTGAGTGATCCTACTCTTCATCTCTCTGCCCTGGATTTCATTAACCCACATGTGTGGACTCTTGCTCCCTTAAAAGGGACCACTGAACAACACTGATTTATGCCACACTGAATTGCATTTCTTAATAATACTTGCTTGTTCTTCACATCCTCACTCCGCAGTCTTCATTCTTTGGAGACCTGTGCCATGAACTAAAAGTGGCAGATAAAAGAAACACTGCACCTCTTTTGGGTTGAAAACCAAATTTCTTTTGGTTGTTATTGATCTGAAGAGTGTAAATGTGAGCTCAAGTACTGTATGTGTCAAACTAATTGTAGTCGCTGTCAATAATACCAGAAGACTTACTGGACAAATGACTGTTTTAAATTAGTCAGCCTGATAACATGGCTCAATGTTGTAACCAATCTACGAAAAACAGACTGAGATTATTTGAAAAAAACACTTCATTATGAGGGATGGCGTGCATCTGTTATTTCTAATTGCATAACCGCTTCAAGGGCAGGAAAGAGGAAACAAGGGTTTAAACACATACTAGATATGATGACTTCCTTTTTTTTTTTCAACAAATATGGTTAATACATTATGGCTTCACAGATTTGTGTGAAATTATGAAGGAAGGTAATAATCCTTTTTGGTCTGAATAACTGGTCATAGCTTTATGTAAAACTGTCCAATTACGAGTGATTTTCAGCTGGGAGATAAACCGAGAGACCCAACCTTGTCTTCTCTATGGCCACAGACCAACACTTGCAAACGATTATTTACATAATCTATCATGAAATCATTTGTTTGCGAGTGAGACATTAATGTTTGTCTGTAATGAATGGCCATGACCAGAATGAAATGTGCACTGAACTGGTGCCTTTTGAGTGCTCGGCTCTCCTGTACCCAGCTGCACTGTCAATCACTATAATGGAAAGGGAGAGCTGAGGCCAAATGGCTGCTAATAGACTATGACTAGGGAAACCTTAGCCGTAACTCTTCAACTATGGATGTAAACCAATGAATAGAGATAACCTTTTCATGCACCAACTGATGCTAACTGATAATTCAACCCAATTAAAAAAGGGACCTGGTGATGCCAACCCTAAAGATTGAAGATGGAAAAATGAATAGTGCCAGAGCTACGCAACTACTCATTTTAATCAAAGAAAATGTGACAACTATTAAACTGAGAGTGAAAACTAACAGGAAGAAAAGATAACAGAACCATTACCTTCAATAATGGCAGCTGATGACACCAATCAGCAGAATAAGAATCATAAACTGACGGATTACACTCTCCTCTCAGAAAGCTCTCTTTACTCTTGACTACAAAGAAAGACTTCATTGGTTGGAGTGTAACAGTTCATCAGCTTTTATAAAGTGGACATTTATAAAAGGAGGAGGATTGAAATTTTAGCCGTGACAGCTGTGCAGTGGTTTATTTCCATGTTAAGAGTTTATCAAGAAACAAAACTCGTTCAACATTCAGCCAAGGATAAAATATATGCACCAGTGATCTGACTGGATACACTGAATTTCATTATCTTGCAACTTTTGGTTAGTATTACAATTTAATCAAAGCTCTACACTTAGTGTTGAAAGTCAGTTACGGCTAAAGGCATAATTTCCTTTTTTTCTTTTTGGTATGGTTTGTAAATGGTAATCTGCATTAGTAATGCAATAAAAATATCAAATGCAAAGACATTATGTGAAGTGGAATTCACATTATCCTTCCTGAACCGTTTTGAAGCTGAAGGCTGCTCAAGTTTTAGACAATCATCATAAGAATGGATGAGTTACAGATACAGTATCATATTGTCCACTGTTGGTTACCATAAATGAAAAATGCAGGGGATTTTGCAAGGTGAATTAAATTAAACTTAACAATAACTGCCCTGAATCACAGTATCCTGCTGAATGTAGTTATATGTGTACTGATGCAGATTAACATTAATTTAATGAAGATTCTATCTCTGCCCAACATTGACAATTCCTTAGAACTTGTAGATAGATTAAATCCAAGTGAACATAAAGGTAAAGATAAATAGACTTGGAATACATATCAGATGAGGACAAGTTTGATTTGAGAACGAGTTTCAAGTTAGGAGCTTGATATCGAGACAGATAGATGACAGATTAGGGCGAAAAAGACAAGAGGAGAACCAAAGATTAATGTACAGACAGGCTACTTGTAATGCAAGAAAATGAAGACAAATGATTCCTAGCTTCAGAATGAATGGATCTTTTCATTAGGAAGAAGCACCAAAACAGAGGAGAAATTGAGAAAAAAAGGACAAAGCTAGAGATGGATGAGGGAGAGAGGAAGGGTGGTGGTGATGGGGAGGGGGCTGCAGTGCCCCGCAGGAGGAGAAAGAAGGAGACAGATGAACTGTTAGAGGCAGAGATGGAGGGACAGCTTTTAGAGTTTGAGACATATGCATTGCAATGAGAAAAGACAGGAAGAGCTTATGATAGATGGAAGGGCCTGCACAGGGTTACAACAGAGGAAGGGAAGTTGACAACATCAGGACTGAAGCATGAGATAGAAGAAGAAGAGAGTGGTGGGGAGGGTAGAGGTGTGAGTGCAGTGGGAGACCGAGTTTGGATGGGTAAGAGTTTAGAAAACCTGCCTCTAAGACAGACAGAGAGGAAAGAGGGTCAAAAAGGCAAGAGAAGAAAGGAAGGTGTATTCACTTAGACAAGCTGTCATAACGGGAGCTGACTGTTCATCTGGATGATCTGAACTGACCTGCCCCACACAGCCCAGGGCACAGGGGGCACAGAAATGGCGAGAGGGCAGAGGGTAAGGCATGAGGAAGTGAAGATAGGGAGGACATCAAGGTGGAGATGTAAAAGGAGAGGTACAGTGTGAAACAAAAGAGTAGGCTTCAATGGGAACCCTCGTCCGAGTTGTCTAGCTCAGTATACCACAGAAAGAGAAGTGCACGAGGGTGCATGGAGGAAGTAGGATGGGCTTGTCTGTGCTTATCTGTTTCCTTTGTAACAGGGGAGGAG
This sequence comes from Menidia beryllina, assembly GCA_013363375.1. Classification (NCBI taxonomy): domain Eukaryota; kingdom Metazoa; phylum Chordata; class Actinopteri; order Atheriniformes; family Atherinopsidae; genus Menidia; species Menidia beryllina. Next base: position 4,818,957 of record JABUIW010000018.1, on the reverse strand, counting down.
ATTGAAGATTCCGTTGGATTGAATAAAAGGAGAACTGGATCTCCAACAAAGAGTTTGTCTGGCCTGGCTACTGCCAGATTCGCACGTCGGAGTAAGTTACAGTATATCAAATAAGGTAATACTTTTTCACTTCAAAAAATGGAAGGATTTTTTATGGGTTTTTTGAGCAAAGCACAAATACGAGAAAAGAAAATAGGCTAGGTTATTGATAATTTCTCAAAGTAGTGTAACATTTCTGTCTGATTTTCATATCATACAAAAAATACATTAAATTCATGCTGAGTATGACATTTTCCTGATAAAATAGCCTCATATAATATTTCATTTTTATTTTTCAACCTTGACTTTTTCTTTCCACGGGTACAAGTCTGAGATAACGTATTTGAAATAGAAGATTCTTTACGCCATGGAGCCAGACTTTTGGCAGAGGAGCTATATACAGTATATCTTTAGCTTTTCTTCATTATCGTTATGCCCTCCATGTACGCATTTGTGTTGTGCAACAGTTTTATTTTGGGGATGTAGAGTAATACGGAGTTATTCATCCGATTTTACACAGGGCAAAAAGCACAGGGCTTTATTACATATTTCAAGACTGGAGTGATAAGCCTTCATTGTGCATTGAAATTGAGTTGCAACTGATTAGCCGCAAAATGCCTGGCTAGTTTTTAACAGAGGTGAGACATACAATGTCTGAAAGGGCAAGCCAATACAGAGCCCAGATTATTTTAATCTAACTTTCCACTCTTATCACTTGGGAGTCCTAACAATAGTAATCAACCTTGTAGTTAGAAGAAGATTGGCTCCTCTACCTGAAAGACAACATTCCAATAAACCTATAGTCATAAACCTCAGTAGACAATTAAAAAAAATATGACATCATAAAGAAAAATAAACAAATTTCAAGTACGAGTACACTCTTGAGACTTTCTTTTTTACTTTTCTCCTGAAAGATGTGTGATAAATGTTCATGCGGACAATGATTCGTTATTATCATGAGAGAGAAAATGGAAGATGATTTTTTAAATGATTTTATTGGATATTTCAACTTTAATCTATTTTTCAAGGGGGGTGAAAACAACGTTAAGAACTTTTGATTAGGACTAATGGCTTACGTTGTAATTAGACACACAAGATAGAAATGACTAAATTAGTTTCCTTTCACTGGTGACAAAACTTAATTAAAAAAATTATATTCATTACACACTTGGGGAATAATAGAAGGGGATTACTAACTTAATGTTAATGGGGATGGAAGCAGGAAGTGGATGATAATAAAGAGTGAGGTCAGCAAATATAAATAAATAGCAATAGGTTGGAAAGCCCTAAGCTGGGATGGGAATGCAGGTTGGGGATCCTAAAGTTGATTGAATTCACAGTGAAGGTGTCTTCCTATCATAAGAGAGGGAACATATACCATTTTATCTCAAGCAGGAAATCAGAAACATGAAAACTTGTGTCTGAAAAGACATTTTTTACTCATGAATAGGTATGGAAGGGAGGAACATAATCATTGTCTTAGCACTCCTGTCACACAGTTGTTCCCATCTTCCCTGAGAGATGGAAAGCAAAGAGCTGAGCTGGATAACAGAGCTCCCTGCTAGGAAACTGGTTACGCTCACACTCAGGGCCTGCACAGTATATGAATAGCATCGATGGACTAGAGGGTTCTTAGGATATTTCACTTCAGCTATGTCATGCATTATCCATGGGATAACTTATGCATTTCTGAACACCGTCTAGTACACTGCAAGCTTAAGGAAGAACGTGTTCTGAACCTGACACGTCATGTTCACTTTGAAGACATTATATATGCTGTGCTGCCATTGATGTAAAATGATGAAGCAATTTTGAGATTAAGGCACGGACTCAAATGTTTTGTTGCCATTTGGCTGTCAATAACACATTTGTAGAGTTCTAAATGTGGCAGTAATGTACGGATCTGCTGACATCTGCAAACTTAAAAGCCAGCCAAAAAGGAGGGAGGAAAAAGAATAAACAAACCCCCTCATCTTATTCCCATATCAGGCTGCACTCAATTTACCACACTCAAATTGAGAACGGAGGGGGGGCGGGTAAAAGCACTGCCAACTTGTCAGATAAGTTGCCAATTCCAATTTACTTTTTCCAAAACTCACATCTGCTCAAAGCACATTAAGAGCCAACTCATTTCTGCAGTCACACAGCTATCTCATGTTTACATGTGTAAGGCAACTTCCCTTTGTTTGATCCTACTCTCGATTCTGGAATATACTGTATCACAAGTCTCAGCTTATTTATTTATTCAAAATTAAATAAGCACACTTGTCTTATTAAAATACAAGAAAGCAAAAAGCATTAAGTGCTGCGTGGGAGGTCATATTAGGTGCAGAGGGACACGAGGTTAGGAGGAAGGAAAAGAATGGACATTCTAGGAACAAACAAAGCAATTCAAAACAACCAGAATGCCTTCGACAGACATAACTGTCATCTCATTTCAACTCTCAAATCTCAGCAGCAGTTTATTTACCATTGCAGTAACATGTAGTAAAACACTTCTTGCCAGGGAGCATTATTTATGCAAATGCTAAAAATCAGATGAACATTGTTAAAGTTCCAATATGCAGCTACTGAAAAATACTGGCTGTTAGACTTGACCAGCGGAAACCCCAAAACAAGCCAAGAATAAAATTTGGATGTAAAATCCTCGAAGCAGCCTCCATCTCCATCTAATTTAAAAAACAAGTGGACTCATCCCTCTCTTTATGGGAGGCTTTGAGCTGAATATTGTGGTTGTTTCTGAGGAGAGAAATCTGGACGGTCACCAGCTCTGTACTGCAGGGCAGGAGCTATCTTGCACACACAGCTGGACTAAGTGCCGGAACCGACGAGTTTGGAATAAAATGTGCTCTCATTTGGAACCAGATTAAACTTCTACTTCTTCACATGGCAAGTACTTTATTAAGTTTATTGAACCTTTAAGATGTCATGCCTTTAAATTTGCTCCAGTATTACAACTTACCAGTGCTCTGAGACCTGGGACAATAAGAAACACAAAAGATCAAATGAACTTTTTCACACTTTTGAATTGTGGCTCTGAGAGCAAATATTTGACAGTTCAGAGGATAACTCGGTGAAATGCCTTACAAAGGTCGGTGGTGTTCCTGTGCGGAATTGTGAGAGAGTTGGTGGATCATACATCGCACAGCCTTGTTGTGGCTTGGACCTGCAGGTACAGTAGCCCTTATACTAACTACCGCAGAAAGGGTTATGTGTGGATGCTGTGAACTGGAATACATTTCAGGTAACTTTCTGTTGTGTTCCTATGGACCGCTGTGTAACGCAAGATATGCAAAAGTAGGGATAAACTACTTCAACTGTGGTTGGATTTAGTATTTTTTCCACAGACATGTGCTTCATTACAGTCACAAGTCATCATTGGTTTACTGTTTTTTCCTTTCTGTTATGCATGCTCACAGAGTCCTACCCCTCACTCACTGATAAACCAGTCAAACTAACAATTTCATGCAGCTTTTCAAATGATGGGGCTTGGTAATCAAGCACTGAATTTATTATTTACACACTGTTCAAAACAGATTTTACCAACCGAAGTTAAAGTTATCACCGTTACCTATTATTTTAGTGATTACATTTGAAAAAAAAATCATTGGAAAAATGTACTTTTTAAAGGGCGCGTGCCATCACAGTGACAACATTCTAATAAAAAAACAATAGAAAAAAAACACTGTGGAGGAAGGTGAAGGTTGAAGAAAAACTAAGTTAGGCAAAATAACATAAAGTAACAGATTTGAAAGGAAAATGTGGAGTCCAACAAGACTGGTGTAACAACACCACGGAGGGAAAAACAGGTGGTCCCTTAATGGGTAAGATTCGATCTACTGCTCTTCCCGTCTGCGTGTTAAAGTGCCCAACAGCACTTTAACATGCGAAAAAACTGATACAAGATACCGAGCCCTCAATTTCTCTGATGTTTCATCAATATATGAGCGATTAAGTGGAACTCGTATTGTGAAGATCTTAGAGCAGTTGAAACCACCTAAAGACAGCAGAATAAAGGGGTTGCATATTCAAAGCAAGCCACTGACGCGCATGCTACTGGATGCCTTTCCCACAGGCATGATAACATTTCCAGTACTTGTATGAAGGAGGTGTGGTATGTCTCTTCATATGCTGATATTATTTACTGAGGCACAATGAAGTGTCAGATATTGTGCTATTAAAAATGTTCCCAAGAAATGTATTGAGCTACTCATAACAATTGGTTATGAGTCACTTTGGACAATGAACTCATGTGTGAACACACAACCGCCATTAAAAAAAGAAGCCACCATAGGGTCCGTCATCCATAAACTGACAGGACTTTATGTTTCCCTTCACCCAGTCATCCTGCTGGACCAGATTGACATCCAATCTATTCTACTGTACTGTTCCTCCTGTTTATTCAATGTGAACTTTGCCACTAACTGGTCAAAACTCACACATAACAACAAAGCTGCAAGGCTAATTGGTTTCCCCGCATGCGACCTCACTGATTGAGACAACAAAGCTCCCAATAGCTCAGGATACCACTCAACCACGTAATCACCTCCTGACCATGACACCCCACACCGCTCACTGGTACAGATTGTAAAGATTCAATATAGCTTGCTTTGGAAAACCCTTGTATCATAGCCGCCTTCAACAAAAGGCATTGCTGAATCACATGTAAAATTACCTCGACAGTGAGTCTAAACAATGCCAGGACTTAAGTAAGTCTGTCTCAAAAGTATTCCATGCATTTTCACAGACTGATCAATCTAATTTTTATATTTTTGGTTTTATTTGACCTACTAAAGTATTCCACAACACCATCCAGACTTCATGAGCATTACATTCTGAATGAGACCAAAGAATATCTACATGTAAAGAGTTCTATGTGTTTCCAAGCTGCTCATGAAGGAGTCTTTCCAAATGGTCAGCTTACTGTTGTAAGGCTTCGCCTGGTACTGTAAACCTTTGGATTTCACTCCAAACAAGTGTCTGTCTAACTGTGTTCAGAATCTAATTCAAGAGTCAATTGTTATCAAGAGATTCTTCAATGTACAAACACTGCAAAAAGGACAAGCTGATGGTGACTGAGAGGCTTTAAGATGCTGTCGACACATACGCATGCAAACAGGAACAAATGGGAGAGTGAGAATGAAAGCTGTGAATGTGTTTAGGATTACAAGCAAACACATCTCCTCCACTTAATTAAATCAAAGCTTTTAAAATAGATTTTTATTCATAAATGTGTTGTTTATTGTGCGTGGCTTGCGATACTGTTGTGTTCAACAAGTGTACAGTTAGCTCACCATGAAAAAAAAAAGAACTTAAAGTGCTTGGTGACAAAGAAGCTCCAGCTTGCTGACCACCGTTTTAGAGTTACCATCTGTTACAATCCACGGCTGAACAGATAGCAGCGCTTTCCAGAGCAAAATATTAACTCCTTTGAGCGTGTTCATGAATGTGTGCCCACGTGCAACCATCCACCAGACAGCACCGTTTGAAGAGCAAAATGAACGTTCATTATCATCAGCCGTCTTTGTTTCCGTCCAGCCGTGTTTGAGTGGGCATGTCAGGGCTGCAGAGAGCAAATACAACAGAAAGATACACAGCTAGGTGCAGCCATCCCTATAGGTTCGAGGCTGGGCTCCTTCAGGCCTGCTGATTGGCAAAGGGTTGGTTTCCTGAGATAGGCTGATTAATTTGTTAATTAGCTCCGGCAGCTCCTAATGAGATGCCTATACTGCTTCACCTTTGATCAGGGGAGAAGAGTCGGAATTGCACAGGTGGATAGTACACACATACACAGACACACACACACCTTGTGCATATTCATAAACCATTCCATCACTGCCACATAAACCAATAGCTATGCATAAAGTCTTCACATGTTGAGAAGGTGAATGTGTGTAAATAGTCCTTTATAGGTGGACAACAGCAGCCTGGGAGAAGCATGTGTGGTTCTCAATTAAAAGCAAGTTGCTGTAAAAAGTAAAAAAGAAAAGACAGTTCACCAGGGTTGACATCTGACTTAAAGCTTCTCATTTCACAGACAGACTCAAAGGAAATCAACAGTACCTTATTTGCACGCACTTACAGCTCTGGTTCTGGGACAACACACGGATGATTATGAAGTAAATTAGTCATTCATACTTTGTATAGATGGCAATAAACCGTCTCTAATTTTCTCTGCCCATACTTGCAGATAACGGCTCCAAAATGTGGTCACTGTGTGGAAGGGAGCCGGAAAGGGAGAGGCAGGAGCTAGGCGTGTGGACCAGAAAGGAGGTGGATGGAGCAGGACGCAGAGGTGGAGCAGGTGTAGTCTGGCTCTCACACTGCTCGAAGCATCTGCTCCTGGGCAAGTGAGTTACTATGACAGTCCCGTGCTTGCTGTGCATGTGTGTGTGTAGAAAAGAGTGAACTCGACAGACGAATGAATGCTATCTCTCTCATGACTCTCCCAGGGCTCCCTCCTCCTCCTCCTGCCTCATCCAGCTCCCTCTCCTGCAGTCCTTTGCTGTCTCATTTTATTATGTGTGTGGATGTGCAACTGTGGGTGTGTGCTACAGTCAGTTGTCCTATCACCTTTGCCATTCTCCTCCTGTCAATCACAGTAGCCTGGGCCAACCGTACCCCCAACACAAAGCAGTCCTGCCCTTGACCTCATCCTCCCGCAAATGTAAATGACGCGTGGAACTATTCACATTGCTGGTAGGAACAGACGTTAGCTCTACCATTACGCACACACACCCTTTCGCTGTGCCCTCTGTGCCTCAGGTGCTGTGTAGGTACACTTGATGAGTTAATGCAGCAGTAATGACAGGGTGGAAGATTCAGCGTTAGCAGAGATCTAGACAAGAGGAGCATAATTTGTCCACTGTGTCCAAAGCGTAGTGCATCTTGCTCTCTGATGAGCTGTTTTATGGGACAAAAGGGATGCAGAAGCAGAAGTTCCTGGCAGAAAAAAAAACAATCAAGCAACAGGCCAACATGTGCCTACTGCTAACAATTTGACTGGTTTCTCTTAGTACTTTTCTCATTTGCCAAGGTCACTACACAAAGGCAGTAACTACTATACAAAAGTCCAAAGGTAGCCGAGGCTTCTTCATATACTGCTTGGAAACAACTTGGAATAGAAATACAGTTTTTAAGAGTTCAATTTTAATGAGCTCAAAAGTAAATATCTAATAAAAACAGTCCTTTTAAAACATATTTCTTGTAATCTCTTTAAGGATTTTTAAGGAAATGTTCTCCAGGCTTCTTGAAGGACATCCATAAGCTCCTCGTTGGATGCTGGCTGCTTTTGTTCTCTTCTCTGCCATGATGAACTCTTAACTGCTTTAGTGATGTCAAGGCCCAGGCTTTGAGAGGATTCATCAATCTGTAAGGTCTGTTGGAAAGGATGTTGACTCTTTCTTTGCTGAAGATCTTTTTCAATTCTATTCTTTATCTATCCAGTTTAAAAAAATGAATGAAGGACACACTGCCCCCCATGATCAGTTACGCAACATTTTCTGATAATAGCTAACTTTTTTCACTTTGTTGATGCAAAAACATTATCTAATTTCTGTCAAACTCTGGTATCTTTGGAATTTTTCCTTTATACAAATAAAAAATATGTATAAAATGTGATTTTGAAGATTTTTTTAACGCCGTCCTGATGGTTGAGTACATGATCCAAATTTTGCAGACACTAATTTAGTATTTTTTGCCTTTTTTAAAATATCCAGTCACGGTTTTTTCAACATCCATCACATGCTACTGTGGACACACAATTAACAACCATAATTAAAACTCTAAATTCTAAAAAGAGGGATGAAACTAAGTGGTGGAGCATGCATGCCATTTCGGTAGCTAAGGAAGAATGATCGTTGGAATTGGAAGAAAAAAAATCATAGAAAAGTTGTAGAAGAAGTTGAAATCATAGCAAACAAAAAACCCCTCTATTTTAGTGAACCTTTTAAGTAAGAAACACAGAGCCAACAGAGTACATTAACCAAAATCCACAGCTTTGTGGAATCTGGATGCCATATGCTAATTATAGCGAGCAGATTTCAGATACTAACTGCTTATCTGTGAAGCAATGGTGTTTACACTCACTGACAGCCTGTCTTTATGAATGCCAATCTGTATGTGCACACGCATGGGGATGCCATTTTGGCACCCAAAACAACTCTGGTGTCCCTGTGGGAGAACTATGCCTCCCAGTTAGCCTCATAGGGCTGTGCAATGATTCAAATGGCTGTCATCCAACTATAATGATGATCCATTCCCAGCTATTACTAGCCCATGGTTTCACACTCACAAAGCTGATTGTTTGACATGTGAAACATACATCAGCATAATCTGCCCCATAACTCAGTTTTTAAGAGTGCCCACAGCAAATCACAGGGGAAGGAATGGATATGGGCTGAAGCAAAAGGGATCACGAGAGAAGAATGAATTTGGACAGAGGCAAGGTTTCAGAGCTTTTAGGATCTTCAGGCAAAAATGCTAAAGAACATACTTGAACAAAATTTTTCTAATACAATAAATACTGCTTTTTTAAAAACATTCGAATAGGACAACTTCCACATCAGCTGGCACAGTTTGTCCTCCACATTTTGCATCATGATGTTCCAACAGCAGCCCGGAGCAGACAAACCAAACACCTGTTCGGAAGGTTTTTAGAGGTGCTGCTGTTGTCACAAAGCCATTTCGCTGCTCTTCTAAGTTAAGCGTATTCAAATGATACAGTACCATCTCTTTTTGGCTGAACTATATCTATAACTATATAAATATAATAATCTTTTTCCATTAGCGTTAGCTTTTTTTAAATTAATCTTTTTTAAGGTAACCAAAAAGGGAAATAAGGTGACCTATTCGAATTTTAAGTATCCCAATCCTCAATTGCAGCTCAGGTTCACACATACTGAACAATTTAGTTTAAAGTGAGGCCCCTGGAGGCCTACATCCTCATGACATCTCCTGAATAGTGGCTGAGGCTGGAAAATTCCAGAATAAATAAATTGTAATGGCTTTCAATTACTGCCTTTCATGACAATATCCCTCAAGCAAACACGGATGTGAATAATCAATTGCTATGTATAAACAACAAGTATGTATAAACAACAAGTATGTATAAACTCAAGTAGGAAAAATACCATTTAAAGTTTTATTACCTGGATTATGTATAAGAAAATGTTTCTGAAAATGATCACAGCCCTCTTCAGGAACAGCAGAAGGTAAATGCTTATAAGTCCTTTTCTCATTTCCTTTTGGCATTCAAAACATGGATTTACAGGTGGGATTTATTTTCTTGAGGGAATGAGATTAACATTGATGGGAGAGTTGTGTGTTCTGGACGGGTAAATCTATAGGAGGAGAGAAGGTGAGAAGTAAAAAGAAAAGACACTAAGCCGGAGATGGGGAAACAGATGAGGGGATGGGAAAGAAGGCTGCAAAGTTAGAGGCATGCTAGGTCAAATTCAGAGGAGGGAGATGGGAGAAACAACATCTAGAGAACAATGGAGCGAAGTTCTGCGAGGTGTCTGAAAACATGCCTGCGATTGTGTTAACGTGTGTCAGTGAAGGAGGGCCCCTGTGTACTCCTCACCTATTCCTGGGAATGTGCGTCAGTCTGTGTGATGCAGGCCAGCCTATGTGCTAATCCCCTTTTGGACTACAGTGGACCAGTCTGTCCTCTTCCTCAAAGTCAAATTCTATACCACCCAACAGAGGCACACACACATTAACTTAAGACAGCACAGCCCTCCTTGCTCCACCTTACAAAGAGTCAATAGGACTTTGCTCATCAATTCTGCCGGGGGTTGCTATGGAGACTGAGCCTCGTGCAAGTGTGTGTGCAATTATTTGGTAGAGGTGTTCAGTTGGTGTGCGTCTTAATATCTTCTTTGGTCCTGTCAGGTCACGTTTCATAGCCATTTCTTCTCAGAAAATGAACACAGAGACACATACACACACATTAAGGACCCCCTGCCGAAGGCTCGGGCAGGCATTTTTCACACCCACACTCCCTGAATACCAATTCAAAAAGAGCAGCATGCGAGAGTGGGGCAGAACCATTTTATGAACACAAGTTTGTGTGAGTGGGTGTGCGTCCAATATATTCAATAGCTGGCTAGCATAGTAGCAGAACATGCCGCATGCATGTGCTCTGTAAGCATTGCAGAGCAGATACAATTGTGTTTTAGATGATGCCCGTCTGCTCTGGTGCACACTCCAAAAGCCGCTCTGCAGGTTTTATTTTTAGCATCACAGGCAAATGGAGCCCCTCTCCCCCCTCCTTCACCCCTTCCTCTTGCTCTCTGGCCTGACTCTCATCTCTCTCCCACTGCCACTTCTGCCATCTCTCAAAATCTCTTACCCTATATTCTGAGTGTGTGTGTATCTTTTGGTTATGATCACATGCGGCATGTCGTCATAAGTGTTGCAGCATAAACAACAGAAAGCTTTGTGGGAAACTGTTTCCCTTCACTGTTCTCATCATTACTGTTCTTTATCCTTTCTGTCTTTTTACCCCCCTTTAGTGGGTTTCACATGGGCAGAGGAAGGATACAAAAAACCTGACTGGGGTGGATGTGACATTATGTACTGTAAGCATGCCTGTCGCTGAGCAAGCCAAGCCAAGGTCAAGTGCTTAGTGGCCTGGTAAAGCTTTTCATTACATATTTAACTCCACCAAAAATCCCTGCAGTCACCTCACTGGAAGACTGTCTGCTGCTCCTTTCTCCCCTCCAGCCTGACAGACTGCACATGGGAATTCCACATTAACATATGGACAGAGTTAGGCATGTTGTGTGTGATGGCGTGATTGTTAGCATTTGCGTAACGCTGGCAGGGCAAGATAAGCAGCTGTTACTAAGTGTGTCAGTGCAGGCAGAGACAAAAGATCTCTTCTTTCAATCAGCCAGATGGAAAAAAAGATTTGGATTTGGATTCTCTACCCTCTGTTTGTCTGCTCCAAGCACAGGCAGAAAAGGATAGCAGTACCCCCCCCCCCCACACACACAAATTTCTGACATACAGGCGCAGCAATGACAGTACATACACAAACAGATACAGCCTAGCTATGAGGGTTTAGTAAAAAGTGCCAGAAACAGCATTCATACACATGGCTGATATGCTAAATGGACCTACACAGGTCAAAGGTTACCCACAATATGAAATAATCATTAAATTCCACTATTGGTCCCTTAAAAAAGTTGAGACCAGCTTTCTATTTAAATGCATTCTATCATAGTAAATTATTATTCTGATGATTAGCAGAGCATTTTCTTTCCTACATTCTTAGCAATCCAGGACAAGGACACCCTGAGAGCTTGCATAACAGCATTTGTTCTTTTTCATTGATCTTGAAGACGTTTCACCTCTGGTCTGAAAGGCTGCTTTAGTTCTAAATCAGATGGAGGGACACATCATCTTATACACAGATGTGGGCCACTTAAACCTAGCAAGTTGTTGCAGTCGCATGTGTCACTGAACGCACCGACCACTGGGCATGTTGTTGAAGTCATTCTCACCTGTAAATTACCTAACTGCCTGAAAGGGCGAGTTTTGGACACAGGATCCAAGGTGTGAATGGTTGTGAAATGGTTGTGGAACTGCATGGGGAGAAGAGACAATGCTACATTAGAAGTGCTGGGAAGATAGGAACTGAGGCCATCTCAGGTTTGGGCTCTCCTCCACAAAGTTCCACCCAGCGCTGCATGTGTGACGCCAATCAGTTTGTTTTGAGGGGTTTTGTCCTTTGGGTTGCTCAGTCTCTGCCTGAGGCTGTTCTTGTGTTTGAAGTGCACTGGAATAATTTGTCTGGAGAAAGGTTTCTCTGAGACTTATGACATGCATGGAATAACAACATGTGTGCATGTGTTTTTCGCTTCTCTAACAGTGTTGTTTGGTGCCGATCTCTTAGCTGATTTGACAAAGGGCCTTTTGGGATATTCTTTGGCATGAAGAGCTCTCTTGGGGTATACTTGTTTTCCCCCAGCATTAGAAGGCACACTAATATTCTGATGATTGCCAATTTATGTTTGAGTGTATGGTGCAAGTCAAAAAGTCAGCAGTGGTCTGTATGTGTGGGGTCCTCCTCAAAATGCAAAGAACTGTTACAAAGGTATCTTAGTTCTTTCACATCCTCCCTCATGAATTAGTAGGAAGATCCTAAAATTCTACGTAGCGTTATTCAAGCTATTAGAAATTCCAGGTAATTTGTGTGTGTTCAAGAAATATTGAAATCAAACAAGTGAACTCCTGCACAATTAAGAGCAGCCATCTTCCAGTGTGTGCATGAGGGCTCTGACACTTGACTTTGAAGATTATCTCATGCTGAGATTTCTGTCTGCGTGGACGTGGAGCCAAAAAAAATACAATTCAGTTTAGATTTACGTCACCACATGTGGTGCCTGTATAAATAATTCCAGCACTGCCTTTCCAAATCGGCATGTCGGACTGCTGAGGCAAGAACACAAACACAGTGGAAACCATCACACAGTGTATCTGCAAAGCAGACATTGATATGCATGAATGCATGCTGCGACACGTGTACACCACTGCTAAACAGTGGTGTCCTAAAATTGCACTTTTTTAAACTATAATGCTGCCTTTGCTGGGTGCTTCTGTCGGCAGAAGATGCAATCCATCATATAGGATTCATGGGGGGAAGGATTACTCACATTTCTACCAATCGCAGCCAAATTGCCCTGCAAGGCTCTCATATTTAGAAGATCCCTATGGCTGTTTTTTCTACTACAAATCACAAAGTATCGCTCTAGGTTTGTTCTCTCTTTGACTCAAGCAATTCAGAGAACATGATGTAAACATATTAGAAATAAATATTCTAAACCAATGGATGAATAAATCTGCTAATATACATCATGCAACACTTTTAAATGACACTTTCACACACAAAGAATGATTCAATATACTGGGGAGCTGTTGACAGTTTGGAATAATTTCATAGTTGTTGAAAACTTAGCTTGTCCTGTTAGTAATCTACTTATTTAGATACCTTCTGTAAAGGATTATTTTTTATCCATCCAAAGCTCAACATTCCCAGCTAGAGCTGGCATAAAAAACTCCATAAAGACAAACTGAACTCAGCATGACTGAACCGTTTTCTCTGTAAGTTTTGTTGCAATTAGTAAATATCACAATTGGATTAAAGTATTAGCAAATCTCATAATAAACTCCACACACTGAGATATTTAAGGCACTTATCCAACTTCATACACGCACACACACACACACACAGCAATGGTTCATAAAATGTTTTCTGTTCTGCAGAACTACCACCCCACATTAACTGAGTGCTTGAGTGAGCACTATATAAAAATAACAATAACAGTTTTTAAAAAAACTAACATATCCAGCATCATGGATCTCTGGCAACATTCCTACTGCAGATTGATTTTCTTCTCAACCTGAGAAAAAATGCTGATGAACTTAGTTAGGATGCACAAGAAGCAAACACTTTAGGGAAGAGCATGCAAATGAAAATTTGTCACTACTGTAAAAGCAGTGTAAGCTCTCTAAAAACCGCACACTAATGTTTTTAAGAGAGCCACAAAACAAATCAAAGCCTTTTGGAAACAGCTTCCAGGAGCTGACTCTCTCCTCAGCTAATGGAATATCTAATGCACTTAGTTTCTTTTAGTTAGCACCTGCCTCCTTAGAGGCATGTTCCTCTTCTCAAAGCCAAATTACTTGATCTCAATGTAGCGAGCCAGAGTGCGGTGAGTAACAAAGAGGACAAGTCAAGTGTATTTTCTGGGAGAGGATGACAAGCTTGTGCGGAAGAGCATACTTGTGTATGGTGGATCTCACTTCGACCTGGGCAGGCCTTCGGTACATGCAACATTTGGCCTGTAAACCACCTTAAACACCTTCTAAATCCTTCACTTTTATTCTGCCGCATCTGGTGCATTAGAACCAAGTCACTCCTTCCAAGACACTCTGTAGAGGGATTTGCTTCTTTACAATCTTTGCCCTTCGTGGGATGACTTACACAGCCACAAAACAGACATTTAGAGTTTGGAGATCCAAGACAAGGCGTGCACTTACAATGAGTTGTGAGGTGTGTTTCTGTGTCTGGTTAAAGTGGCAGCCTTGTTTCTCATTTGCATGCTTGCTCCACTCTTTGCATCATTTTTTACTAGTAAATAGAGGACTCAGCAAACCAGTGTATAATAAAATGCTGGACACGTGCTGGTTAGGTGGTTGTGCATGACAATAAGCCCTTTTAAATTCTAAGAATGAGAATATTTGCAATTTGATCATTTTCAAACAGACACATGAAAATATATGAAAACAGATCTTGCGCAAGCAACTGATCTCTGGATATATGTCTTTATGCTTTAGGCTTGTTTTACTTTTTGTTGTGCCACTTTGTTACTTCAGTCCAATCAAAGCTTTCAGCAGTGACTTAGCAAGATATCAAAAAGCACAAGACTGCTGCAACACTTGAAATATTCAGAACAGAAAAAAATCCAGCAATATTCAGAACAACATTCACAGAAAGAAAAGTATTCCCAATATTCTTGACAGTTTTTTTTCCTCTGGTATGCATCGCTCTGTATTAAACTTTTACAACTACTATACAAGAATAATTAGCAAAGAGCTCAAACCTCCAAGGGAGTGAGCACTGCCTGCACTGGTTGTCGTTTTGCTGATGAACTTTATTAAAATCATCCATCATGAGCAAAATCAATTCAAATAAAAGATGTAACATTCACTGAGCGAGCCTGAATAGTAAGTTTTCAGAAATTATTGATGGGCTGTGAGTGTCAATGAGTTGAATATTTTGAATACAAGAATTCAAGCCCTCTTACCGAGCACGCCGAGTCGGTAGTTCATGGTCACCACAATCACGTTGCCGTAAGCCGCAAGGACGCTGGCATCAAACATGTTTCCAGTGCCTTCCATGTAGGAGCCTCCATGAATAAAGAGCATCACTGGCTTCTTCCTGCGATCACGGATATCTACACACACACACACACAGGAAAAAAGTAATAAATAAGAAAGAAAAAAGTCAATAAATGTGATTGAACATCTCGTATTCTCAACATCAACATTGCGTTAGGACATAATTTTATTGAATAAAGAGCAAATTGCTCAGATGAATGAAAACACAAACCAGCATAATTCCCTACAGCTGGATGTCAAATCTAAAAAACGAGTTTGATATTTAGATGGCTGGAATCAGTTATAACAGACAGCAGTAATAATCTAGTTTAATGTTTCCTTCTTAAGCGGTTACGAAAATGGATTGATGGATGTTTCCTTGTGATTAAAGCAGTAATACCTGAAAAAATCTTCTTGCAATGTATGAAATATTAAAAAGAATGGAACAAGGTCCCTTTTTTTTACTTTGAGCTGACAAAGACTGACCAGCACTGATGCATGAAATGACACATAGGGAATACAAATGTACACCAGATGGAGACCCTCTGTATAGAGGAAAAAAAGGATTTTGTCTGATATGAGGAGATGTATTCAAGCTTGGCCAGAAAGGAATAAAGCAGATGTCTGTACATCTATCAGAAAAAGAACATTTTGTGTGCAATCCTCAGCTAAATAAAGGCCACTGGCACTCTTAATATTTTACGTGCTCAATGAATCTCCATAATTTTCACATTCTATTTTTCACCTTGGAAGTTGCAAAGTGTAGCTTGCCCCGAGCAGGACGGACAGCCATAACAAACTATTTCTGGGTTGTTTGCCCTGTGGAGAATCTTTAGAAAATAGGATTTTCTTGGATGCTATCAATCTGCACTAGTGCAAATTGTTAGTGCGTTTTTCCTTTAAGCACATAATGGAAAAGATAACTAAAATGTCTCTTATAAAAAATCCTGTTTAATAATCCAAAACAGATTTACGGTTAAGGGCTGCTACTTCTATGTTTAGTTTAATAACATTCGCTTGGAGGGCTGATTTTAAATAAAAGATAGAAGTTTTACTTTTCTGTTTTATTAATACTGTTTAATTTCTGCCCCCCCCCCCCACCCCCATAAACACTGTCCTTGAATAGAGATATGTGGAGGGAGCTGAAGATATTTACTTTAAATGAAATTTTCATTGAAACTCATGAACACCAAATTGGAGATGTTTTCAGAGAAAGATATGATGTCAGGCGATGGGGTTTTCAACAGACGCAACCCCTGCAGTGCTGCCCATACATGCAGGATGGTCCCTGATGGGCCCTCATTGGCCTTTTGAACCGCTCTCACGGCTTACTGTGGCCAACGATGCTAAAGCCTGCCAGGAGCCCATGGTGGCATATGGTCCACAGGACTTAGGACTGTGGCACAGTGACAGCCCCTGTTGGTTTCTGCGTGTGCATGTGTCAGTGTAAGTTGCTTGCCTGGGGATATCAGAGAGCAATAGAGCAGATCAACCACATAAATAACCATGATGGCATCTGTTATGATTAGGAAAGGGTGTTTGGTTTCCTTCGAAACTCGCGTTTCTAAAACTGTTTATGCAAAACACCTACTGAAACATGCATCACATGAAGTGGGCCGTCACATGTGCACACGAGTACACACAACCACGATGGTAAAACAGGTGCATCAGTCCGGTAGACTCACTTGGTTTAGGGAGGAAGAATATTACAGGCAGCTGCAATGAAGAGTCGCTATGGCAACTGCTTCATTTTGACTTGCTTCCGCCCCTCTCCTCTCTCTCCATCGCACTTGGACAATGTCCCATTGACTGTTGCCTTAGCAACATATTGCTCCGTTGCATCTCTAACCCTGTGATGGCCCCTGCCACATTTACACCTGTGTGTCATTTCATTAGCGGGAAATGACCACACACACGCACACACCTGCTACACATGCATGTCTGCATTCTCCCACAGCAGATGAAGACAGACACCCTCTGGCATCATGGGAGACAGAATGCAGATGCACTCGTACCCACCCACACCCTCGTGGGACACAACCACACACACTGAGCAAGCTGTCATGGTTGACCTGTAGACTCTGTGTCCATGGATCACTTACAGGGCGAATAGCTGGCTGTGGCACAGTGACAGATAGGCCTAAGGCCCTCGGGGGCTACAAGCTCTTCCTCTCCCTGCCTCCTTCTTTGCCTTATCAGTCTCTGTGTCTCCCTTCCTGCCTCTGGCGTGGTCATGCATCAACCTCAACCTTAGCAACACGCGCAGATAGCTGGACTTTCAGCTTTTGGGCTCACTTTTATATTTGATCCCCACGTGGACTGAACTCTTTCCAAACCCGAATTTTAACATTTACTAATTAAAAACGGGTACTTTGATGGAACAAACCTAACAAGCTGACCAGCCTTACAAAGAGTAAGGAAGTCATATTTATCAAAACACGTCTACCGTATAGTTCCGACTAATAACAGAAAGTCATAACAAATGCCAAAAAATGTATTAGATTAGCAGCAGATGAAAACCTTCATTTACACGATAATTTAGGAACAGAAAAAGTTTGTTTATAACATGACACTGATTATGCTTTAGGACTGATTTCATAGGAAAAAACGGTGTTTTTTATGTTTTAATATGCTCAAAGTTCTGCTCAAAATGTTCAAAACAGGTCTCTATGCCTTTCAGACTAATCTTTTATACTCACACCTAGCAACATGAGCCGTGGCAAATAAGAAAAACACTCATTTTTGTACTGAAGGTTAGAAATTCTTTTGTGACGGACTATGACTGTTGCAATGCCAAACGGCAAACTCTCATTTACCAATGGTTATAAAACAGACAACTAAAAATCACAAAAGTCAAGACTATTTGAATAGCCAAACAATGCCTGAAAGGAAAACAAAAAGAGGCCATTCTCCGTAAACAAGAGCAACAGCCATAAAGACAAAGCAAGATGGTAGGGAGCAGCTGAGGGCCGGTACCCCGAGGAGCTTAGCATGACTGCTGATCCTTTCAAGCAGAACAGAGACAATGAGACGATTAGGCCTGAACTTGTGTTTAGTGTTCCAGTTTAGCACATCGCCCACCGTGGCCCTCTGAGGCACCACCCTCTGGGCTCCTGATGAGTCGCAGCCCCTCGTCTCCTCTGCGTTATCAACTGACTGATTAGTCTTGTGGGATGAAGCGTGGCCTGCTGTTTTGTGCACGTCACTGTTGGGTGCTGATTTTATGGGAATTAATGTCTGCTGCCAGTAGACACCAACACCACCGAGGGACAGGGAGGGAGTAGACTGACAGAATAGACTAGACAGTTAATTGGAATAACTAAAGTTCACAGCTCAACTTTATGGAAGGCAGAAATCAAATTCCTAAGAATTAAAAGGATTTTTTTCTTTGGTTTATAGTTGAAGAAACAGCTGTAAGTAGGCCTATCACACTTAATTGGTCTTCTCCTCAAGTGGAGGGACTTATGTGGAAACAGAAACAGTTTTTATCAGAACGGAGGGTGCAGGAGGGGCCAAATGTTAACACGAGCCAGATAAGATGGAAGTGCATTTCATCTGAAACAACAATGATTAAAAAATATATTTGGTATTTTGGGGGAAACATTCAATTTAAAAGGGGAACAGATGGTTAGGAAGAAGCTTTTAAACCAATCTGCATTTTCACTTTTTCTACATAATAAGAAGTTTGTGTAGCTTTTCATCACCATTTAGATGAGTCCGCCTGCACATAAGGTAGAGATACATACTGACCCCTTTACGCCTGGGCACAGAATGGTATTAACAGAGAAGATTGCTCCCAGCAAATAAGGAACCATCATTTGTGTGCAATTACACAGAAGCTCTTTGTATCAGTAGTCCAATTAACAGAAAGGTTACACAGTAGTGAAAATATTGCAAGCGTGTTATGGGAGAGTACATTTGGCCATATTTCTACCGTTCTGAGCCTGTAATTTAAGTAATCATGGACTGGAAATGTGAGAAAAAGCTTATATTTGATGTGCCGTTAAAGCACTTGAAATATGTGGATCTGTTATTTCTGCATCCACATGTAGTTTCCTCAATAAGCAAATATTTAATTTAGAATGGAAATATATTTTCTCCAAATGAAACACAAGAGTCCATGTACATATTTTCCTCCTAACATTTGTCAGAAAAGCATAAAAAGAATTTAATTTGAAAAGAACACAGTTTTTGAACTAAGGACGCAAACATTAGTAAATGAAATATATATATAAATAACCTTTACTAATACATCAGTACAATTAATTTACTAATGTGAAGATTTGAAGTCCTTCTGGAAAAATATAAACAGCTAAAATATGCTGTTATTTCACTGCCTTGCTTTGCCTTGCTGCCTTGAGACACGCATGTGTGAGTCAGCAAGGGGTCAGCAGTCAGCAGACATGACAGAGGGCTGCTGGAGGAGGAGACAGGAGTATGGTGATGAATGAAATGTGATGAGATGCATAGCAGCAGAGCTGACCAGCAAGAAAGGCTAAGGCTTAATCATTAGAGCACAAAGGATCAAGCCAAAGGCCATACTGATTGTCCCAGTGTCCCGGTGCAGGTTCTTTAATGATATCAGGAGAACGAAGAAAGACTCTGCATTTTAATGAAATCCTTTTAATGAATACCTTCAGTTTTACTGAAGTTTGGTTGAGCTTTTTTTAAAAAAAAAAAAAGGTTTAATGTTTCTGTTCATTAGCAACACTAATTCATAGGTTGAAATAGTGTAATGCTACTGTATAACAGGTCAGTTTTCTTCTGGTCCACAAATACAGGGTAATATTAAGTAGTACGAAATTCTATGCGATAACGTCAGTTTGCAGAATGGGAGAAAACTGCTTGAGGTGGGGGTAAAAGTAAAGACGCATTTTATCAATCTAAGGAGGACCTCAGCATTTTGTGTAAAATTGTTAAAGAGTTTTGGACCTGGACGGGATGCGTTCGGGGTGGGCTGGGGTTTGGGAGAAAATCAGCTTGAACTTCTTTTTCTCTCTATCTATAACTACTGTGTTCTCATTGCACTAATGATTGATGTGTGTCAAGTTGTAAAATGCAATAAAGAAAGTTGGATAAAATTGTTAAAGAAAAAGACATAAAACAGCACATGATATGTCACCTTCAAGCTTTGTCTGAATGAAAATGAATGAAAATGTTTAGTTTCATTGGATTGTTGAGCCTGTTCTCTGTCATATAAGAAGGTTGTGACATTAGACACCATCTTAATACCAGTGGCATAATTGAGATATACTTGAGACACACTCATACAACAGTTAATTGATCAGTTCAATTTTATCTTTCAGCTCAACTTAGATTTAGTTTGGATACAGAAAAAGTGTCGGTAAAAATGTAAAAGCTCTCCCAGTTTTCAAGTATTCTGTGTCACGACTGAACAACACACACCCAGCTGCTGCCTCTGTTGAGTCTGCCTGAGCTTATTAGACCGGGGCTGTGGGGACCCTTCTGAAGTTTGGATACTAGCTGTTCTGCTGTTTGTGCTCCATCTACACTAAATCCATTCATTCCTGCGACGGCAAGCAAATACCCACCTCACAGCTCAATATACTTCAAAAGATCAGACAAACATATTCCGCAGCCCAAAAAGAAGCAAACATATCCCGCAGGATATTGGATGTGTCACTGGTACTTATCTACCACTATGACAATTATCAGATAAATAAAATACCAAAAAGCATTGTCCATGACCCCAAAAGAAAACAGAAAAAAATAACTAAAAAAACTGTTCAGCATCTACTCCTTTTATTACTTTGTATTTGTGCTGAACACCTTCTGCAACCACACTACCATCCCAAAATCCAACAGCTATACCTCCTCTTTCCCTCAGCAGATTAAGCGTGGGCGAGGAACAAAGGAGCAGAGCGAGAAAGAGAAAAGATGAGTGGGGCCGCGGGGAATAAGAGTAGCTGGCCTGGCCTGTCTTACAACAACACAGTCTTATTAGACTCAATAACATCTTCAAAAACACCAGTGCTCTTCTCTAACTTTCTCTTCCTGTCCATCCATTGCTCTTTGTCCTTCCTGTCTCCACTGTCAGCCTTTTTGTCTCTCACACGTACCTCCAGAGAGCTGCCTGTTGCTCAGTCTCATTCTTTCTCTTGGCTTTCATTCTCCTGCAGCATCTACTCGGGCATCTCTCATCTTCACCACTTGATTGTTCTTCCTTTCTTTTTAGCTTCTACACTTTTCCTTCTATCTTAATCTAGTCTCTTCCTGGGAGAGTATCTCTGTTACCTCAGTTGAACATCAGTCTTTAAACCTCCTGCTCCTGCCCCTGCACTTCCTCACTCTGGTTCCCATCTCTCTGTCACAGGGTTTCACACCACTTTTTTCTTTGTTGAATATTAATGCCCTTTCTCTCTGTTCTCTCGTCAGAACATTTGTGAGATTAGGCTGACTTTTCTTGTTTTGCTCAATATCAAAGAGGGGATCAATTTCACAAATTGAGTGGATGGGGAAGTGACTAAACATGCAGACGGCCTGGTGTCCCACAAAATGCCAGTGTCAAACGTAGCGTTTGTTCTCCTTTTCCCACTGCTGGCTTCCACCACTGACCTCATAATAGTCTCCCTTTTTATTTTCTACATCCCTTTCTTTCAGCCTTAAGCCTTTTGAACTTTTTTTGACCTCGCTCTGCTTAGTCTTCGGGTGCCTCTCATTTTCCTTTTGCTTATCTGCACAATCTTTTTGTTTGACTAACAGAGCACACACTCAATGGAGCCATAAGAATAAGTAACTTACACATTTGCTGAAGCAAATATCACCTCATTACTTCAAAGACAAACTGTACATTTTCTTTCATGCTTAAAGAGTAAAAAGTCAGTACTTCTTTGCTTTTTGCCTTTCGGTTATTTTGGTTATCTTGGAAAAATGTTTGTGTGAAGTGATCAAATCCTGGACAACACAAGACACCCATTAAATTCTACTCAGGAAAACTCTATCAACGTGGGTGAATTACTGACAACTGGAATAATGTCATTTAAAGGCAAACTGAGAAACATATCTGGGATCTGAACTGTTTCCACCTACAGCCAGTGAAATTGTGGTAAAACCCCTGAATACTAAATCTCTACCCATAAGCGCTTTTCACACTAAAGAAAAAGAAAAACCCATCATCTATAATTTTCGTTAAATCACCAGTGATAGAGGCTATCAACTGCCTTCCATCTTAGGTCAGCTGCAGCAGTCACAGATATTTATTAAAGACTTTAAGTTGCAAGGGGACAACTTGAGAGCTCTACATGAAATAGTCCTATTTTCACACTTTTTTCTTATCATATTCATTTTTCCTTTCTTTGCTCTGAAATGGACATTCATTCTACTCAAACCAAGTAGTAGATGCTTGGCGATCACAGTAAATGGAGGCAGCATTGAGTAACTATTTTGGGGGATTAGAAAAAAGCACCTTTTCACAGCACAGGTAGCCAGAGTTAATAATAGTGCCGCTTATAGATAGCTGACATCCAGTACAAGGCAATGCTTTGCACCGACTTTAATCATGACAGATTTTTAAACAACGCAATCAATAACTGAAACATTTCACTCTTACATAAAACTGATACACCAAACAGAGGAGAAAAACATTTAGCAGTCTGCACTGCGGCAGCTTGCTCTCAGTCCCATTGTGTAGGAGCAGCTTACACAGTCCACTCTAAATAATACACGACAGGCTGTTACATAGTTGAATGCCATACCTTCCTATTACAGTGGTCTGTGGGGTATTCTCTGGGAGAAATAAGTGGTGTGTAGGTACCAGTAGATTCATGGTAATTCATGCTGCTTCTGGCAATGGAGCGGGATTCAGTTATACTTGTAATTTAGGTGAATATGCCTTTCATGAACCTGAATATACGTGATAATTTTAACATAAATGGAGTAATAAACTGAAAAAGATCATCTTTCTGACCAGCTCTAACAATCACGGGATACCTTTAACCTACTTTAGATTGATGTAAAGTGACAGTTTATATGAATGGAATACAGTCTCTTGAGCATAGCAACCGATGAGACCTTTGTCCATCTACATGCCAACAAAATGTTTCCGATAATGCGACAAAGAAAAGCACTCAAGCCAGCTTGAATGTGCAAATGCATGTTTTACACATATGTTTTGTGGTCCGGACCCAAAAAGTAATCAAGGCTGGCACTGCACTTCTCTTCTCCAAGCAGTTATGTCCTCATTATCCCAGGTCCCGTTTTCCCTCTTTCCTCTAGTCTCTCTGCTGTCACTACTTCCCTCCCTTCTTAACGATCTGACCATTACTGGGACTTCGGTTCCAGCCCAGGTTTCATGGGGTGTCTGGAGTCTAATTGGGACTGAATAAGTACAAGTGTGTTTTGCTGTCAGGTCTTATTGAATAGGACCCAGGGGCTGGCTTGGTCATCCCCCCTACAGGAAACTACAATGATTAAATCTTGACATAAAAACACACAACCAAAGACATAAGTCCTACATTTCAACACTTAGATTGCATGTGCATTTGGAAGGGGAAAGGTTTGTCTACTGTAAATCAATATTGTTGCTGTTTATTGTCTTACAGTTTTCATTTATAGTATTAACAACGGAATGTTTTGTATTCTGAAATCATAATACTTAGCCTCCCCGAGGCTATAGAAGTGATCTAGGAGAGCATTAGAAAAGAACATTTTATGCCATTTTTAGTCAAGCTGTGTAAGTGAATATCAGACTACTAGAAATGTTATTTTCTCTTCCATTGGGTTATGAGCTCTTTCCCCAGTTGAAAGGGTAGGCTTATTTCTGGCCTGTGGCATATACTGAAAACTGTAAAACTGAATTCTTCATATTTTCAAAAGTGAAAACAGATTCCATACAAACATAAATATTTATACAAATTGCTCTGCAGATGGGAAAATGTATGTATTATGGTCGTGACTTAATAATGAGGTTTTTCTATTAGTCACTTGCTCTGCCAATGAAATATTTCAGTTATTTTATAATTGCGAATATGTTTGAATCTTCAAAAAGTTGAGGAATAATTTCCAGTAAAATTTTGAGTGAATATCAGGTGCATTGCTGTATTTTGGGGGAAATTCTACTTCATGTGATCTATTTTTAATTGATTCACTGTTCATGATAAGCTAATGTTTTCAGCTTTAATGAAATAACTTGAAGGGACAAAAGTCAAGGCAGTTCTAGCACATTTTGTTTTACATAGAGCAGCTGAGCACATCACCTTGTGGGTGTCTTGTATTTATGTTCTATGTGTGAGTACCAGTAGCAGAGGAAGAACAATAAATTGGGTGTAGACAGTCTTGGCTGTCTCTTTTGCTCAGACACCAGCATTCCTATTAAGCAACGCTGTCAGCTCTGTCATTGCCCACCACTCTCCATCTTATACATAACAATACCTCCTTAATTGCAATGCTCCACCGACGGTTACAACACAATCCAGGTGAAAACACAAACACGAACAAAGTCTAAGAGACAAAAGTCAGTGTAAAAGTGTCATCTGGTAAAACCGTGAAACTTTCAGAACTTTGGAGGGCAACTTGGCTCAGCTGGAATAAGCAGAACTGCATGTGTGTGCGCGGTGAGACAAGATTTATCGTTCCTGCTGTTTGTGTCAGTGTTCTGTGTGTGTGTGTGTGTGTTTCCCGCGGTGCGAGCTGTGATCTCGCAGATCAGCCAAGATGACGACCGCGTCTCTCCACAGGTCACATGTGTGAGAGCTGATGTTGTGCAGTTGTTAATCTGTAATTGGTTTCACAGGCGTGGAGACTTTCCTGTTTACGCTCCGGTGGGAGCTGGACTATCGGCAGCCACATATCTTTTCCTGTCCCAACAGTTAATCTGATGATGGAGATGCTGGTTCTTCTTCTCCAGAACTGTCAGGCCTTATTGCCTTGATAATTGTTTTTCATTTACATTTATGGCACTCACATGTCCCTTTCATCAATGCAAATACAGCTGCAAAGAATGCAGATTGTCCCTAACCATAATTTCTGTTGATAGGTTCACCACTTTTTTAACCACTTTTCACAGCTGTCAAATATTGTTTCAGAAACTTTCTTTTGTCAGTTCAGCAGATCAGTGGAACTCGTTTTTAAGTGTGTGTGATGGACTGAGGTTTAGCCTGAAGTGCTGAACTTTGGCCCTTTAAGAGCTGATTTTTCAAAAATTGACGGCAATCTATCACATGCTGAGTTTATATTTTCGGCCAGTGGGGTTGAAACTGCAGGTTTTTCTCGACATACATTTGCTGCTGCGGCTTCTGTCCATACAAGTGGAGCCCTCCTAAGATGTGGCAAACCATTCGTAGTTTGATTATCTCTTTTACATCTCTTTTACTCTTCAAAAACATCTGATTGTCCCCAAGATTAAATAAATTGTCAGTCATCTTCTGTGGATATGCTTTGGCAGCATTTAGCAAAGGTTGTGTGCACCAGTTGGAAACATTCATATATGAAAGCATTTTCATGTGCCAAGCAAAAGCCAGCCAGTGCATTCAATCTTCTGCAAGGCAACATGCCTCCAGCATCTACACAGAGGAATTCTTTAGCAATTCCACAAGTAAATCTGAAATAGCATAATTAACGAATACTTAAAGGTTTGAGAGTGATTGAGTTTTCTTCTTAAATACTCTTGATCACAATAATTGCAAAAATAATGATCACAGAAAAGAACAGCCCTGATTGTTACCATCAAATCTCTTTGTGACTAATGAAGTGTGGCATGTACACACAGATGTGCAACAATTCTACAACTCTTCAATCATCCTTCTTTAACCCATAAATCGTCACAGTGAGGGCTTGAAACCACAACACATAAATCCATATTTCTCAAGCGGCATTATGGTTATATGGATGGCAGAGAAACAGTTGCATTTAGGTCAGCCGTCCTCAGATAGTGCTTAACTGTTTTCCAACCAACCGTGAACCTAGTATGCATCCATGACACTATGGCTACTTGCTAATATAAAGCGTGCTCTCTTTGTTGTGCCAAAGGCGCTTTGACCAGTCAACGTATGGTCAAAAAACATTTGAAGGTTACAGTGGGGTGTCTTGTACAATACCAGCACAAAGGACCCATTCGGCCTTGGGGGTTGAGGGGAAGCTCTTCATGTGTAGGGCTTGCCTCGCATGGATGCTATCAGATCCCATCAGATGGGTATCTGGACAGTTTAGAGGTCAGGGGAAACCTTGGGCTGTTTGATGTGCTTTTAGCTCTTCCCGAGCTGTTTTTGCGAGGCTCAGTGCTGTACCTCTGCTCAAAACTGCTTATCAGGGGAGCGGGGTTGCCATATTTTGGGGCGGGTAAGTCTGGAAAAGTGTTCACTTAACCTTGCATCGGATAAGGATGAGAAAGGATTCTCTCTTTTTTAATATAACGAAGCCGCTAATCTGTGTATGACTCAGCAGAGCTTCATGTTTATCCTAGAGATAGAAACAACAGGACAATTCTACATTTGATTCAATTCTGTGAGCATTTTCAAGTTTATTAGTTTAGATTAAACCAAACCAAAATACTTGGCTGGTGCAAAGTCTGCCTCGGGGTGTTCACTGAGGACAGAGATGGGTTAGCCTTCACTGTTGTGTCATTTGGTCTTAATGACCCCCCCCAAAAAAGGTGGGGTCCAGTTTCTTTACTGATATCCAACCCTACCTAATGGTACCTCCTAATCCTTTGTACCTTTATTTTTTGCCTCCAATTCTTCTTCTGGCTCTATTCTTTCCCTTCTATTTACTGTCTTTATCTTGTCAAAGAGTTTCGAACTCAATACAATATTAACTGTCAGCATGTGGGTGTATTCAACACAATATTGACACAACCTTGACAAGAAGTGGGCAGAACACTGAGACACAGAGGGTGCAGGGAGCTCGAGCAACAAATGAACGGCAGGCCCACCGAGAGACAGTGATAGAGAGAGACAAGAAATGGAGTCTCTATAATGCTAAAATAAAGTTGCTTTGACAGCGCTGTTGATCTTTTCCTGCTATTCCATTTTTTCTGTTCTTGGGGTTCAGTGTGTTATCTTATCCTCTGACATGGTGGAGCTCTCTGTGCTTGGCTGCCGTGTTCTGCTCGGCTCATCATCTCCTTGTCCCTTTTTGTTTCAATTTCCACTCTTCCTTCATCATCCCAAAATACACTGGACTGCTCAGCCTCGTCTCCGTGCCACCTCACTTCACACAAAATCCTTGAATCAAATTATTTGCACTTGGCACACAAGAACATAAAAAAAAATGTAATTTAGTATTTCATTCATTTTGACGGGCATTTTCCGTTTCAGATTTCTTACGTCTCTCATGTCCTTCTGTTTTATACTATTGGAAAATGTTTGCTGTGGGATGCAATTTGTGTGCTATGTTGGATATCACACAGCGTCCGTGGTGAAAAGCCACCAGCTGTACAGGTTTAACAGGAGAGGATTTCACCATGTGTTCTTTCAAACGTGAAAAAAAGATCCCAACATTATTCATTCTATGTTGTTGTTTTCCAAAATAATGAACTTTGACTGAGTAACAAGCAGATAGTGTTTCACAGAGAACAGACAGATGCTGCGCTGCCCTGAGGCCGGCGACTTAGTGCAACTTCAACTGAAGAAGAAACACCACATATGACACACAATGAGACGCAAAAATGGAGGAAATTAGGGAAAAGCAGATGGATGTCGGTGAAAACACAGCAACAACTTTAATCCTCTGGTGTAAGCACATCTTTCCTCACACCATCCTCCATTAAAACAGACATCAAATGTCAAACCACAACCAATATCATAGATCTTACTTAGCACTTTAAGCCATTACAGCATGATATGCATTCAATTAACGGCATTCATTTTGAGCTGACTCGGTAAAATGTACAGTCACGACGTCAAAGACACTGTTAAAATCTGAAAGCTTTCTTTCAGCTTTTAGCATCAGGAAGTTTCTTGGTATTCTGAAATTGTTCATGTTGAATACTATGTTCTGTATACAATATTTTTTAGAAATCACTGACAATACAACTAAAAGACAAATCCTGCTCGAAAAATGACTGATTGTTCTCTCTTTGGAGTCAATGAAAAGGAGAAAAGGAAATCTGTCTTCTTAGATGATCTCTAAGAAGACTGATTTTCTTTAACTTCAAAAGTATGTTATTTGCACTCCAATTACATTGCCCAGCGCTAATATCTGAAGGTAAAAGAGAATTATTCCAAGCCTGACACCTAATTAACTCTATACATGTGGGGGTCACACCATTTACATTTCCAAACTAGGGTCTATCAGATGAATTTGACTTAAAACAAGTAGGAGTATCAAACGCAGAACGTCCCTCTGTCTTAAACAGTTCAAGGGAGAAAAAAAACTGACAGACTCTTTAATATATTTTAATTACTATGGTGTACACCAAAACTATTTTCCTGCCCAAAGGGAGCAAGTTCTTCAAGAAAACTGTGATTTTAGAGCATTGTTGAATATAAGTGTTTCGCAAATTACACTAAAACCTCTGTGTTAATCTTGCCAATAAAAACAATACATAAAGTTTGCTCAACAGAAGCAAGGAGGCAAAGAACAGTAACATGAGTGACATCTGACAAGGTTACTGTCAGATTTGAAGCAGAAAAGGGGGAGCTTGGCATCATGTAGGCAAGCAGACTTGGGGAAAAAAATGAGAAGGGGACATTTACAATTGCCTATAGGATCTTTAAAAGTTAAAAGAGCAATAATGCATTTGAATATGTAAGTTGGACATATGTCCAGATTTTGCCCACCAGGTCATATTTGTAATCGTGGCAAGGTGAGACAGCACACAACCAGGGGAAAATTACTATCAGTGCAATCAGAAGAACAATTTGTGTAGGAACATTGGTTTTGATTTTTTAATGCCATCGGTTTGGTTTAGAAGGAACATTTCCTTTGTCTTTTTGCCTCATCGGTTTACCTCTACGTGTGTATGAGCATGTACACGTGTGCTGTGTTCCTGGTTTGGGGCTCAGGTGGTTCTGATCACCACTGAAACTACACGGCAGAGTAACAAACTGCCTGTATCTCTTTCTTGATTTAGCTCAATCTCACTCGTTTCCAATCCCCTCATCTGTCTCCAGTGACACATACACGGGCAGACTTGCGCAGTGAGCTGTGCTGTAGCTCTTATCAATCTTTCTGAACATTGATCGTTCGGGAGCTCTGTGGTTCAATGGCCTTTTGCTTTCTTACACCTGAAGCCGAAACCGCAGCCAAATAAAGTCATCAAGGTAGGATAAATAAGCTTCTTGATGCTACAATATGTACATTTTTAAAGCCTGAGAAGAAATCTTTCAAACTGTTTTTTTTTTTGCATGACCTAAACATGACTGCAAAGGCTGTAAGTGAGAAAAGGCTGTCGATACTCTGCTGAAAGAATGAGGACAAAATGGTGGACACAATAAGTGAGCTGACAAGCTGAGCTGAAGCTTTTATTTTCTTCTTTTCTCCACAAAAACTGAAATCTAAAAGAAATATACTATATTAGATCAATCTTGTTTTTGCATTGAAAATATTCCATTTTCCTAAGAAGGTTGTTTTTTTCAGCCTCAATGAAAGATCAATCTTGCACAAACATTCTAGTGCTTAATCATCCAAGAAAGATGTAAGTAGTTACTGACATTTATCTATGGTTCTAACTGGGAAAGCTGGAGTTAAACAAAACAAAAAAATCCAATTAATTCTCCATGAATCTGGTTTCTAGAAGTAAATCTTTATTTGTGCCAGTGGAGCACCGAGGCAGCAGAGGATACAGATCACTGTTGTGAGTCTATGAGTCAACCCCACCAGGGAATTACTACGACAACTGCTCACCGTGTTGTATTTTTACATGGTGCAACATTCCCTTTCACAATGCATTTTCCCAGGCTATTAATGCACCTTCTCTGCATGCTAATAAATAGTTGTGAGCAGGAAAAAAGTAAGCTTTCTTTTCTGAAAAACTCTACTGTTGCATTTCTTACATAAATACTCTTACACACTCTTTGGCACACTTCTCCAGTGATGACCAGAAAGTGTTTAAGCCATTAATTCAGGAAATCAGGTCTGCCTACTCTCTGAGAAGCAGATGACTAATAATTTCTTTCTTTTTTTAATCTTCTGTTACAATAAATTAACACATAGGCCACTCCTTACAACACCCATATGCTCTAACCTTACAGAAAATGCAGCTCATTAACTGCATCTTTTGACATTAAAAAAGGAAGAAAGCAAGCACAGCCTAGCCTAAACGACTAACAACTGGACCACGCCGGAGAATCCGTTACCAGATTGTCCGCCGCAAGTGGATAAAAAAAATGTTATTTATTACATATAGCTTTTTTAAATGTTTTTTTTTCCTTTTGGCAAAATAATACAAAAAACTGTCTACTAATGTCCAATACTGCACAAACACTATTCTGCCCTGAAGGTCAAACACCAAAAGAAGACAAACAAAGTTTTTTTTTGTTGTGCCTGTGTAAAATCTGCAGCATATTATGACCAGTAACATGTACTAGGAGACCGGGGAAAATTTAGAGGCAGCAGTTATATCACCACAAGGGACAATTCTGAAATAAAATGTCCAACTGAAGGACTAATGTTAACTTAAGTAACTCTTTGGGATAACAGATTTTCAGCCAGGGGTTTTGGCCATATGGTAACATCACTTCAAAAATCCTAAACCTGCTACCAGTTTAACTAATCTGGATTGTTCATGCATCATTTCTTCCGGGAAGAGACTGCCCTGTGTTCTTCACAGCTATGTATGCCAGAGGCCATCTGCAGAAAGGTTTGCCCCATCTGGGCTTTTTGAAAAATCAATCCTCTTTTCCACTTTGAATATTGATCCAGAAGGTGTTGACACAAAGTCCCTAGTTTTTCACCTGTTCATATGATGGATTCTAGTGTGGGATGAAGATGCTAAATTCATCAAATGGGATTAAAAGTCACCTGTCAATTGAGGTTAACTGGAGTGTGTACAGGGATGAGACATACTGTATATAAAAAGGGGGGGGGGGGCATCTTGTTTGGGATTAACCGTTTCAAGTGCTTTGCTGTCTTTGGCAGCTCAAAAAGTTGCGTCTGTGCCAGCATCTTTGATCATCAAGAAAATCCTCTCGTGTCAAACTTCCTCCGACTCGCAACATAAAAAAAGACATCAAATCAAACAGCATCATGGAGCAAGAAAAGAATTCAGCAGCACACCCCTCAAAAATAGCACAGAGAGAAATAAGTTTGGAACTATTATCAGTCATCTTTTTCCTTCAAGAAACAAGTCCAAAAGAAGAGGTAAGAGGGGGGTGTAGATGAAAGCACAGCCTAAATCGCCTCCACAGTGTGACTGCTGCAGGTGGGATTCAAGTTAAAAGAAAAGCTGGGAGTTTTGTGTCCTTATACTAGCAGCCAATTAGACCTATATCCTACAAAGTGTTGCACAAGTGTCCTTGAATGTCCCTTTTTTTTCTGTGCTTGATTTGATGTCATAATCACCGACATGGAATAAAGTCTGTAGTTTCTTATTCAATAGCAATTTCATCTTGGAGCGAGAACCTGAGGCACAATAATAATGTTCCATTGTGTAAGCTGGTTTCAATAGGCGTTTTGTTACTGCAATTCCTGACAAAAAATTTGGTTTCTGGACAATGCTGATAGTTGGCCAATATGTTTTCGAGGGCATAGCGGTGAAGGTGGTGTCCAAGCTCCCTTTGCCGTTCAAAAGCAAGATTGGCGCTTCTGGAAAACACTGTGGATGGCTTTAGAATGGCTGTCCAGGTTCCATTAGCCGGGTCTGCGCATCCAAGGCCACGATTTACATTCAAAAGACAACTTTTAATTGCAGTGATGGAAACATATGCTTTAAGCAACACTTTGGTAAGCATCTCATTTCCAAATCGTGTCAGCGATGTTTGACCTGCGTGCATGTGTCTGTGTGTGTGCGTATATATTTTCCTCCACTGTATGTGTACACATCCCCCAAAAAGACTTCAAAACAAGAAAAAAGGAAAAACATGCAACAAAAATACCTTCGTCTCGAGGCTTGTTCATTGAAGATTCATCAGTTTTTTTTGTGAGCGGACCTAGGGTTAAGAAAAAAAGGGGGGAAAAAGAGAAAAGAGAAAATTCAAAAAAGATTACTGGCAAAAACCGTGAAAAAAAAGGAATATCAAAAAAAGAAAAGAAGCAAGAGCAAAAAGGACAAATCAGCAAGAGTTTATGTTTGCTTATTGTGTTTTTCCCTTTAAAAAGAGTACAAAAACAAAAAAGCATCACAGACACAGATTTATAACAAGAAAAGACACAAGATCAAAGAAATTGTTTTGGATGTGGTTTCTTTCTCTTCCCCTGCAGAAGAAAATCGCTGCAATTGTTTATGGTCTCTTTGTTTCTCTCTCTCTCTCTTTTGTTTAAATCCTATTTTTTTGTCTTAGTCTATCTTTCTGTAAGCTGACTGGTTGGTTGGAGGGCAAAAGGGAACAGAAAATAATGGCCTCAGTGGTTTGAAGAACAGGACCCAGCCCTTACTTCCAATCTTAGGGAAAAAAGGAGATGCTAAGAAGAACAAATATAAAAAAGAGGACACCTAGAGAAAGAAAGGCAGGTTAGGGTCCTGATGCTCAAACACAAAGATTCTAATGTGGTAAAAGCACATAGATTTTTTTTAAAGATTGGAGCACAGCAATAGTCAATAAAACCTTTTCAGAAAGACACACTGGACACAAAGACAACTTTAATTGGACAGCGACTGCACAGACACACTGACCCTGGAATGGTAAAAAGCATGTTAAACACGTTGCAGATCAAACATGGAACAGGTGCTTCGCTGCTTCAGAATGTGTGCATGTGCATTGTCATTATTTAGTGTTTAACGAGAGCGCTATTCCCCAGGCGGGTAAATAATTACATAGCAAAACAGCGGCACGTCAATTTGAAATGACAAGTAAGCGTGACGCTAATTGCACAGAGGAGTGCAAGTAAAAGGTGAGTATAATTTGATCCCCATCTGCCCACTGGCTGCTTTTGGTAAATTAAAGAGTGGCAGAGAGAAAGGGATGGAGAAAAATACCATTCCTTAATCTCTCCCTTCATCAGCTTAGCTTTATTTCTCCAAAAAGAACATGACTGTGACCAAAAGGTTGTCTTGTCGTCTTCTCCTCAGTGGAAATATCAGCTCTATATTAAAGAAAACATTTTACCTGCTCATAATGGACAATTGTTGAAAATATGAGGAGCCAGAAACGTACAGAAAGCAGGCAGTTTAAAGTATGACCCACATAGATTTGGATGCAAAACCTCAGTCAAAATCAAGAAATTCTGATGAATAAATAAGGTATTTACACAAATGAACCGATTGGTTCAGAAGAACAGAATACAATGCCTATACAGTGATCCTTTTACACACTCCCATCTCTCAGCTGAGGTTCATCATATCTGACGTTTTAGTGCTTCTTAATCCCTCTCATACAATTTGTTTTAAACATCAGTGTCTACCATCACAACTAATCATTGCAGGAATTCTTTGGTATTTCAGTGGTTGGAATTTCCATGAAACTGGATTTCCAGCAGTGCTGATCACCTCACAGCACCAATCAGAGCAGAGTGTGCTTTCATGGTGGCAGTGGGCAAGGTTCTGCCTCAGGCGGTCTCAGTGAACAACTAACATCTATCCATGTTCTATACCAACTTAATCCAACTCAGGGTAACATGGTTGGCTGGTTGAAAGTATTTTTTTGCCTGCTGTTGCCCCAGAAGGGAATTGTGGAGCATCGTCACAACGAGTTATTTCAGGCTCAGTCAGAGTGACTTACACATACATCTGTGCAAACCCCGGTTAACCTGGTAACATTTTAATCGTGTGCTCAAATCAGACAGCCAGAGTTGAGCTGATGAGCTGTGTGTAAAATGGTTTATTTGAGCACATTTCTGCCTGCTGAAGGGAGGGCAGGGATTTTCTTTTGTTAAGCTGACAACGTTTGAGATCATAAACACAAGCTTAAATCTCACAAACAACATCCTGGCTGTTTGGGTTCTACGCTGTAGAAATATGGGCTGCTTCCAGGTCCTGCGCTAATAATTTGATATGATTTGCCAACTGGGCCTTAATTAGGACACAAGTTAAAATGGGTAATTAAAGTGATGTGGCCATTTCAGAACTAAGATTCACAACCCAGAAGCGGTGCTTTACGTTATTTACTGGCTGTTTTGACCTCAGGGCAGATGTTTCAAGGTCTTCTGAGAGACTGAAAAGCCTGGGAGCTTTTTGACGACCTGAAAGCAGGATGCAATTTTCAGAAAATCAGGGAACAGAAAAATAACTTGGCTCTAGATCCACACGCTACCTTTTATCTAAAAGATTTCTCCTCCTCAAAAAAAACTAAGGAGATGGTAGCAAGTAAAAAGCTTTTTTGTGAGCTATGGTAGGGCAGTTTTGCTTTGTTTAAAGTAAAAGGAATAACATTATTAAATTGAGGAAAGTGAAAGTCTGTAGTATAAAATGAATAAATCTTTTTGAATGTACACCTAATACGCACAACTGACACACTGATACCAATAAACCATGTATAAAACAAATCATTAAATATGGAAATCATTAAAGTATTTGAATAATAACTTACTCAGGAGTATTTTTTGTCAAGGTTGCTGGAAAAAAGGTAACAAGTGACTCATACTGGATTAGCAACAAGCTAAGAAAAAGTTTCAAAGTCAAGCTTGACTGACATCTTTAAGCAGGAGTGGGAGAGAAGAACCAAGAACTTAAATTTAGTCTGCCGGGTCTTTCTTGACATTTGAAACCTCTTTCACCCATTCAAACTTGCTGCAGTGATGAACAAATATAAAAAAGCCCCAAATCTCTAGAACCCCTTCAGTCTCTGCAAACGCTGGCTATGTCTGTAAAAGCTAAAAATACCAGTGCTCAGAGTCGTTTAATACACTGAAAAAACAACATTAAAGATTAAATTAAGATAAAATGAGCCTGCGCTTGCTTTATAAAGTAAAATGGTTTCCTTTTATGGCTGAAAGCTCCATGGCCTGTACTTTTTCTTTCTTTTTTAGGCATTACCATCTATAACCCCCCCAACTCCCAGCATACATTTGCCACGCATAAAGTATCAACTAAATAACATTTCAGACCTCCAGCTGTTTACGCTCTGAATAAAAGTTTTCTTCTCTCACTTTTCTTTGTTATTCTGCATTTACACTGCAGCTCACTTTGAGGCTGCTTACATAAGGCTTCACTGTAACTTCACTTCTCCCGACGGCCAAATGCTCATACATACAAACGCCACACTTACTCAGCTCTGGAAAGGAAACATGCATGCAGAACAGACACATGACACAGACTGGCATGGGATGAGTATGCAAATGAGCACTTGTGTTTTGCACTATTTGTATGCAGCCGCTGCGGTTTAAGAAAAGACTGAAGTGTTATGTCTGTGTTAAATGGTGTGCTCTTTTTGTGAAAGCACCTGTTAAACTGGAACGGTAGGATGGAATTACCTGCAGGCAAAACAAGTAATACTAGGATACGTCTTTAAATTCAGCATTAAAACTACTTTATTCTAATCATTTTTCCATGGTAATAATTCAGGGTAAAAGTGATTGAAAAGTTAAGTGTTCTTAAGGTCTGGAGTGGATATTGTGTACATCTTGGAATTTAAATCTTGTAATGTAAAGTATGTTACTATTTTGTCAGGATATAGAAAAAAAAAAAATCTCAACATCGGTTTTCACTGGCAAATTATCGGAATGGATTTTGATCCAGGTGGAAGTCTAGTTGGTACTTTGAGTCAGTGCACTGCTAAACATTTAAAGGAACACCTTTTAATCTGGGTGATTTGGTAAGTTAAGTAGCAAAGAGCGTGTTAGTGTGCTAGGTGCACCAGAGGGGACACGATGAGATAACCCCCAGAACAGGAGTGGTTTTACAAGTAGAGGCTATTAACATTTTTTCGTCCTTCTCTGCACTTGCTGTTTTTCCACTAGTTGTGCCTTTGGATGGGGTCACTGGAAGCATGAGGCCAGATTTGGGAGGAGACCCCCCCGGGGACCGTGCATCGTCTCATTAGGAGCATGACCTGACTTTGTCAAACATGCGTAGAAGCACGTCGGGGCCCTGCAAACTGCTGAGTTACATTCTGAATTGTTTGGAT
Organism: Menidia beryllina; assembly: GCA_013363375.1. NCBI lineage: Eukaryota > Metazoa > Chordata > Actinopteri > Atheriniformes > Atherinopsidae > Menidia > Menidia beryllina. The sequence continues at coordinate 4,782,913 of JABUIW010000018.1, read as the reverse complement.
GACATTTTGTCCACCGCACCCTTTTTCATACACATATCCCATCAAAAGTGCAGATAGCCAGCATGTTTTTTTCCCCCCATAGAAATCTAGTGTATTTTCAAAGTGTTCCTTTCATTTCTTCGAGCAGCGTAGTTGTCTTTACGCCACCAGTGAGACACAGTGGGACATTTTGCCCCCTGTGTAGAATGTAAGGCTGACAAATTGTAAGTGACATGGCCCGACCAATCCACAGGCATGGAAACCTGGCATGGCCTTTAATTTTGAAGACTTTTTAAGTTTCCTGTGACAGAGAGGCCTCTGTCATCAGATGGAGTTATCGAGCAAATGTAACATATATCTGTAGTCAATCTTTTGATAAAAGCAGGTGGCTGAATTCAAATAGATGGTGCTGTTTTTATTAATTACCAGAATGTGTATTTTGATGCAGAGAGTAGCTCATACATAACAAGGACACATCATTGTCTTTAGGATTTGATTGAATGTGGGTCAAAATGTTTATGTGCTTGCATAAGAGTAAGTAGGTGCTGAGCAGCTCATTTGGGCAATGTGTGCCAGTCTGGGATGATCTACGAGGACATGGGACTGAGTCTGACAGCTTGTGACTGAGTGCAGAGCATGAAAGAAGGACGCTTATTCAGAGCTGTACCAAGGGCTGCGCGTGGTGTGAGCCTGACAGAGAGAGGGAGATTTAGAGCAGAAAGCAGAGATCCTACAGCTAAAATATTAAAGCCGGAATGAAATGAATGGCTCGCTGTGCATCGGGTGTATGTGTGTGCACACGTGTGGGAGCAGATTGTAGATGAGTAACTAGGAAAAGGGAGTCGTTACTGCCCCTTTGAGAGTTGTTCACCCACCCACTTTGCTTATTTCACACAGTGTTTAATGCAAGGTCGGCTTTGTATTTGTGTGTGTAATCATCCAGGAGATGTACAGACATTCAAGCAGGAAGACAAGGAGACATACCACTGCCAATCCTCTGCTTCATTATAACACACTGCAGCTCCCTCAGCCACAAAGCTCTGCATGAATGTGCACATGGGTGGGAACAGTCTGATGAAGTCCATTTTGAGGTGAATGACAGCCAAAGTAGGAACCATAAAAATGAGCGGGGCCTTTCACATAGAACTATCAGTAGTATTCCGAAAGAATTTTTATGGAGGCCATTTGTAATAGTCAGCTTATTTTCTCCTGCTCTCGTAATTTTCAATTGAGTTCTCTCTCTAATAACAATTGACATGGGTGAATGTTTATCAGACAAACACTAAGACAAAAAAGCTTGTATACTCAGCCAACAAACAAACACCATTAAGTCGCAGCGATCCTTTTTCTAGGAGAAACTGAGAATGAAAATCAAAATTTAAATAAAAACAAAACTACAATCCTGACTCTTGGTTTTGGGGCAGCTGGGTCAAAAAAAATCTGACTCAGTGAGGTGTTCAGATATTCATCAATATCTCCATCCGACTTCAAATTCTGATCTCCAATTTGTTTTTGAATTCACCATCCCTGATGCGACAGCTTTCAGCCATTACAGAAACACGTATCTGTTATCTTAGCCCAAATATGCAACAGCTCTTAACAATAACCTTAAAAATGTAAACACACCACGGAGGAGGGGGGCAACAATGAGGCCCACGGTTTATGAGACGATAGATGTTAGGTGAATCATCGTTGGCCATCTGGCTGTTGTGTTACTTGAGCATTTGTGACCGTGTTGTTCGGTCCTAACAGCTTGGGCCTGTTCCGACACCTGCATACGGGCTATTCATAATACAGTCTCCTACACGTTCATAATAAGCCTGAAGTGTTTCAGAACAACAGATTTCAAACCAGAGGGACTCTTCAGATGAGAGGAACTTAAAGGGTTTAGAGGGTCCTCGCATTCACTAAAACTTAATAGATCTATAATATCTATTCAAAATTGAGCTGTTGTATAGTCTCTCGCAGCTGTTTTGACAAAAGCATGTACCCGACCGTAGATCATAAACTCAAGTAGTCCTGTCATCAAAACTACTAAATATGGTTTATATATGAAGTCTTTTCATATTCTGCAAAGTTTTGTCCTAAAATATGTTTGTACGGACTTTTCCCCTCCTCTGTTACCCATCATACTTATTAAAGAGTAACCTTGCTTGTAGCAGGGTACAAAGTACAAGAGAAAGACAGATGAGACTGTCAGGATGCTGTCCTAGACTTTCTGAAGCCACCAGAGGGAAAACCGCAGCACACTAAAACTCAGCTGCATGGTGGGTCTACCGGGACTACACAGGTATGAAAGGTTATGAGCCCACACATTGTGAATTATTATTTTCTGTGCACTGTAGCCTTGTTGTAGCCCTTGAAAGAGATGGAGTTATATATGTTAAGAAATGCCGTGGAAAAAAAAGTTTGGAAGCAAAATTTATATTTTTTAAATTGATCAAAGCATGCATTTAAAATATAGCTGTATCTAGCTATAGCTAGCATTTTTATCATCTTCAGCATAAACTAATAACATCGTAACAGAAATACTTAATACTCAAAAACATTTCCACCAATCAAGACATATAATTTTCCACAAGACATTTAACAACTGCATCTGCTTTTGAATTATTCATCTTTTGGTCCTCTAAAGGTCAATCTTCCTGACCTCTGAGGCGCCCCTGGCATGAGCACATTGTGCCCCAGGTCGGCTGCAGCGGCTGGAGTAGATCCACAACCTTTTAATCTATTTACCAACCTTCACTCTGACTGCTTCCTTTGCTCTGCTCTGTTCATACATTTAAAGCAGTTTGCCTCTCTTGTCATTCCAAATCACTTGTCAGTTTATATAATTGCATAAAAATGACCTTAGGCAATGACATTTTCAATATTTTAGAATGTCATTTCACTTTCAAAGTATATCAAGGAAGAGGGGGAATACAATAAAAAAAAGAAGCATACTAAATAAATCTAAGGTGGCATGCTTTAAAAGTAAGTATTTGTTAACATACCCCCCATTAGTGGACATTGTTGCCGATCAATGTATGTATGTAAAGATGAAGAAATTTTAGAAAATCAATTCTGAACAATGCCAAAATACCTGGCTAATCAAATTAATCAGTTCAACAACATTCAGATTCTTCTGGTTCGTATTTACCTCTTTGATATTCAGACACATAAGCCATGGGATATGAACATTATTTATGAGGAAAAAGAGAGATGGCAATAATTCTTTTTTAATCATCTTTCGAAGATCTTGAGGATTTCTTTCTTCATAGTAACTTTTTCACAATCCAAATATGTCACAAAACATGTCTTTATTCATCACACATCCATTGACATATATAGAAAGAAATATAAGAAATTTGATCAAGGTTATTCTTGCATTTCAGCAGAAATGTTTGTTCTTTTTTGACTAGGCAATAGCAGATTTGCATTTTTAAATGAAAGATTTGGGAAATGTAAAATAATTTTGCGTTGTTGCCTATACGTTTTTATCTCCATTCACTGGCAGTGTCCTGCCTTAAAATCCAAGAGAGCTCAATAATAAAAATAATTTATACAACAGGCCTCTACAGTAACAGATGTAGGCTGTAAACTGAGGTTAATGTACAGAACACCATGGGTATACTAACTCTTTCCAGGGAGAAACATATTTAACAGCCCACTACTTCGGCTTATAAAAAAGATGACAAGAAAAAAAAAGCGTTGATCATTAAACTCCAACTTTAAAGGATCACTTGGTAACAACAGTTTTTTACCTTTAAGACGGCAGCAGCCAGACTATAATTAAGTCATAAAATAAGGCGTGTACAGGGCAACAGGATCTAGGTCTGATTGTTTTTATCTATGTATACATATGTATATAAATCCCTTCTTTCTATGCCTCCATTTGCCTTTCTTTTTCTGTAATCCATCTTTAACTTTTTTGCCCTTTTTCTGCTTGTCAGTACTGTTTCCCCCACTCTCCTTCGTAGACCATTTTTCTCTTTCTGTCAACTTTCACCCCCCTTCAGTCTCTGGGTGCCTCATTCTCAAGTCTCAAACTGAGCGCCTGAAAAATATCGATCAACTCTGGCTGAAGGGAGAGAAAAGAAGAAAAGGGTAAAAAAGAAAAGATAGATGGAGAGGGGAGAAAATGATGCTGACACATGGATTTCAAAACAATCTCTGTACAAAAAAGAAAAAGACAGAGGCGATAAGATGAAGCAGAAAATTAAATATAATAGACTGGCTTTATTACAGGTGTGGAGTTTAAGAGTTTAAGACAGGGAACAAAACGCCAGTGTGTTAGGAGAAAGGTATGATTGATCGGAGATGTAAAATATAAGCAGAGTGCTTTTATATAGGAAGAGAAAATCAGGAAGGGGTAGAACTTGTAGAAAAAAATTAAACGACATGAGGGGAAACCAGATGGAAGAGGAGAAAATGTACAAAGTGATGGGTAATCTGAGATGAAACCTTCAGATAAGAAGATGACAGAGGGAAACAGAGGGGCTTTGTGAATCAGAGAAAGGTAAACAGAGATGTAGAGAGCAGCAGGGAGGCAGATGGAGTGACATTTACAGAGTGGTGATGATTGAATAAGCATGAAGGTTAAAGCCATTTTCTCCCCTTGTAGCCAGACACACAAATACACACTTGTAGCCTTATCTGTCCATGCATTCATGCAAATGCTACATGGACAAATGTGTGCTTTAGAGCTCAGGTAAAAAGTTGACTTTTTTTTTTCTTCTTAATCATAGGCCAGTTGTAGGATTTATGATTTTCAGAAAACTTGTACTTTTTGGGGGGGAAACATGTTTTAACCCTAACCCTTGCTTTTCTTCTAAATAAAAATAATTTCAAACTGCATGCCCAGATCTCCATTTTAATAGTTTTTTTTTAGAACTACAACATTGACAAGATGATCAATGACATCCATTGAACTCTCAACTGTTTTAATTTTGTAGTTCACTGGACTTGCATCAGAACTATCTGTTGCACTGTAAAAATGTAGGATTAATAGTCCAGATTTTGGGCAGCAGAAGCTCATAAGCTACATAAAGAGGTGAATCTGTCCCCGCAAATCTCAATGAAATTTCTCACTCAAATTGTGCATTCTCGGTTTTGTGAGTGTGTGTCGGCACTAAGCCGGTGAGTTCATCTGCTACAAAGAGGGATAAAGACTGTCACCCCATCTTTCATAACACCCCAGCTGTCAGACAGCACCCACTGTTTGCCCAATCATGCGGCAGATAAGTGTGTCCACAGATGTCCACTTTTTACACACTGGCATTTGCAGTTTTGTCAGCAGAGCCAAGTGTGCTCTTTATTAGGCTAACCTTTGAAGAGCATCGGGTCCTAATGTTGTCTGACATATGAGGAAGGTTGAGGTGCGGACGGAAACAAGAGAACTTTGCTGGGAGGTTGTCGTGTTTAGCTATCGAAATGCTGGCGGGCTCAGCTGCCGTTTTATGCAGCGTTTCATCTCTGAGGTCATGTCTGTTCTATCCCGGCTCTCCTTTTCCGTGTCCATGAAATTCAGGAGGGGATCAATCTGTGCCATTCAACTCTCCACTACATCAGGTGTAAATAAAGCCTTGCTGTTGATCGGCGCAATAATCTGTGAATGTGGTCAGAGATCACTGGGGCTGTGTATCCATCAGCGCTTGCTTTGAACTCCCTTTGCTGCCGTGATGCCAAAGCAGTTTCCAGCACTTGCTACTCTTCACTTCTAAAAGGCATTTGAGTGTTCTATAATGCCTATTGACTATTCAAGTGATCTTCAACTAAAAGGCGTAGATGATTTAAGGGATTTGGGGGGGGGGGTTGGATACCAGTACCGGCAGATTCTGCTCATTCTAATAAGGCTAATTGCTAATTCAGAGCATTTCTTTCTTTGATATGAATACAAATTGGAAATCTTTGAGGCCTGGTGGGACTCTGGGAAGTTGTGAAAGGCGTTTCTGCAATTTTCTAATAATTTATTGACTAAATTACTCTAATAATTTAATTCATTACAAAAGATTTTTAGAGAAACTATTTACTGCTCTACAGCCCATATGGCCTACTGTCTATTACTCAAAGACAATGTCACTTTTTCTGCAGCCACTAACCCACAGGCACAGTCAGAGCAAACAACAGGGGCAAGATACGCCTCCACACTGGAGTTTTCAAATTTACAAACTTTGCCAGTACTTCTGCTGTCAAATAAGTTTCATCGACAATAAGTTAAGGGGCAGCTGTAGGTCGAGAGAGAGACGAGCCGACAATCCCAACACTAAAGCTAATTGTCCCAATCTCGGTTAAGAAACGGAGGTGGCAGAAAAATGGCTGCTGGATTGGCAAATTGTCAATTCCTAAGAGTGTTGCATGAATGCTTTAAAATGAGCATTCATGTGCATCATTCATATTTTCAGTGAAAGGATAAACTGAGCATGGCTCCCTTTAACTAAGAAACACTGCATGAGTTTAGCTCTCTTTCATAGCAATCAATGATGTTCTTGTCAGAGTAACCAAGTGGCAATATGTGGGTGTGTGCAAAAGCCACAGATCCAATTTGTTTGGATACTCAAGTGTGTGGATATTAACATGTGGAATTATCCAGACCTGCTCCCTGGCTGCAGGACAGAAATAGACAAAACATACCAAAACAAACACAAAAAAGGCTTCAGAAGGAGAACTCATAAGTGAAAAAAACTAAATAAAAAGAAATAGGCCATCTAGCTGAGGTTGATGGATGAAATACATGACTTTGCACGGCAGAAATTCACAGAAACACATTCGTAATGCACGTTAAACTTTGTTTTGGCCTCGGAATAGACAGTTATGTGTTTACCAATCTATCTGGACCTGTTTCACGCACTGTCAAGTATGATTTAATCAGCTGTCGTACTCCCACGCCTGATGTCACAAAGCTGCCGGTCTGCTTTTTAAATTCCTTTTAGGTGATTGGCAGTTTGCTGCTAATGTTTTGTTTGCTTTTTGTCACAAATTCTCTGCTGGCAAAAATTCGGTCATGGGCGTGTTAACATCATCACATAAAGGAAGCTACACACTAAAGTTTTTTTTAAAAAAAAATTTCATTCACAATTTGTTTTTGAGTCTTGATGTCTAGTAATAAAAGCGATAAATGTGGAGATGTGCTTGAATGGCTTTAGGGCCTATATTTCTGTACTGGATATAAAAAGTGAGTAAATGAATGAAAGACTAGTGTATGTGCAAATATTTCAAACATGTGATTTCTGAGGATCTGTGGGTGTTTGACTGCATTTCTAATTTGCTTGATATTCATAGACAGTTGGCAGGAGGGACTTGAGAACTTAAGGCAGCCAGCCAGTGACAGAGCAAGTTTCCCCTCCTTGCATCTCGAGGGCACAACAGGAAACTCAGAAACAGTAAATAAACAAAAAAAGAACAAACATGGCAGAGAATATAGTGATTAAACTATGATCTGCTCAGGAAGCTGGACAAAATCCCCTGAAATATTATAGGAAAAACCCAACTCTTTCTGATGTGTCATATTGTGTTGCATCACCACAGGGCTGACAAAGAAGGGAAGGAGAGCGGGTGCCAGTTTCCCCCAACAAGCAGCCGAGTTAAACAGACTACTCGTATCATGATGTGATATTAATGATGAAGGGGGGACTTGTTTGCATGGACACTGCTTGATACAGATTAGTCTGGTGTGCCAGGAACTGTGTGTGGGGAAGAAAAAAAAGGACTCACTGTGCCATGTTACAAAATAGATCACAGGAATCTTAGTTTGTGAAATTAGCAAATCACTATTTTTAAGACCAGACACATACGTGGTGACATGATTAATATTTTAAAAGTCAGATAAAACAAGAGGTTAAATGCAAGCTGCTACCTCAAGAAGTTTTTCTCATTTTTTATAAAAGAACCTGGATGTCTTTTGAGGACTGGTCATGGACACCAAAAAAGAAAAGCTTGTTTGAGGCTGACCCTTAGCTACCTCTCCTGCCTGCATCCACCGATATACATGCCTCCCTCCCAGGTCTTCCTTGTAAGAGCTTATTCCACCGCAGGCTGCAGCACTGGGACGTTACTAACCAGTGAGTGGACAACGCAGAGCAGCTAATGCTGACAGAGACAAACAGTAAGGAAGTGCCAAGATAGAGCACAGGGAGTAATTTGGGTTAAAAAAAAAAACATAAGGCAAAGTAAGATGTGCACGCAGGCATAGTGTACATTCACATACATATTCAGAAACGCAATTATGGATGCACATATAAACATATCTTATTCCCCTCATGTCATTACTGGCCTATTTTTCCATCCATGCTTTCTATTCCCTTAAAGGAAAAGTCCACCATTAAATATTCCAGCACAGATTTTTCAGTAATATCATTTTGTCTCAATCAGTTGTTCAAAAATGAGAGGGATATCCAGATAGTCGAGTGTAAAAATAAAACAAGACATCTGGGAAATGGAATATATGCTGTTCTAATGTATTTGGACAGCTCAAATGCTATATCACTTTCAAGTCACCTTATCTCTCAAAGCAATATCAAACCTAAACACTATCAGTGAAGTCTCTTGTGTAGAGTAAACTCAAGCCATTTAATTTACTGGAAATTAAGTCATCTCCGTGGATAGCAGACCATTCTTGGGCAATTCATTAAATGGTCTCTAGGAAGAAAAAAATACAAGTAAAAAAAAAAACTTTTTAAGTAGAAAGTTTTAATGAATTGGCACAAAATGGAAAATAAATTGAAACGGGCTTAAAAGCTAAGACATTTTTTTTTTCAGAAAAACTTTATCAACTCACCAACCAGTCACATTTTACTGTGAGATTTTGTCCATGAGTTTTGTTCATTGTTGCCTCTATTTATTTGAACCCTTTTGTTCTTTCAGTTTATATTAATCGTCTCATCTTAACTCCGATTAAAAAATAAAAATTGAAAAATAGAAAACTCATGGGAGATTACACCTGAATTATGCCAAAATGCACAGCCAAACCACATCAAATGACCAGGAGCTTGTTTGACTGCATCATGCTGCTTTTTATGTGACACTGTCCATGGTGCTAAAATTGAAGTGTGCAGCACATGCTGCTAGGTAATGCCCAGATGTCTTTTATTGGTCAGTGTGTATAGAGGACAAGACTAGTTATTCTATTTGTGTATGGCAATTTTTGAGGATACAGTACAAAGATTCAACTCAAAATCATATCTTAACATATGTGTATTTAGCTGTTAACTAATAGAATGCATACCTTTAGGTTCTCTTATTTCTCCCCGTTGGCTTACGTCCATTCTATTATTCATGCAGTTGGCCTAAACAGGGGATTTGTCTGTCTTCAATTTTGCATGGCTGTTAGGAATTTCTTTATTTTTAAATTTTTAAAACGTTGCATGCTGCTTTTTGTAGACACACGAATCATCTTTCATTTTGTCACACCACTTCACATCATATGTAAATTGCTTGTACATGTGTGAGCCACTTATACATGTGTGAATGCTTAAGGTTCTGTGTTGGGGCGACAGCTGTACGGCGTCAGCCTCGACCCAGCAATCTCTGGCTAAATAGTGATGAATCAAGTTACAGAGATGCAAAGACATTTCCTGCATGATAACTATCACCAATGTTTCTCCAACAGAGGAGAGGCCTTACCTCTGGATAACCTCCTGCTCCATCTATACCCGCAACACTTCCTTATTTTAATCCTTTTTGTCTCTATTCTCTCCGGTCCATTCAGTAATGCAGGAGGCACACTAGGCACCAGGACCTGGCAGTGGCCGTGTGTGTGGGTGAGAGTGTGTGTGTGTGTATAGGAAGAGTAATTTGCATTCCCTGCCACTGACAACCTCAGGCTCAAAAGCCCTAAAGAGATGGCCCTTTGAGCTGCATTGAATGAGATGGGGTGTGTGTTGTGTGTGAATGCGTGCGGCAGCAAAAGAGAGCGCGGTGGATGAGAGGTAGGTACAACATGACAAAAGACACTTGCGTCATGGCTCATGACAAGTATTGCAAGCCTAAAAATATGTACAGTAGGTTTACAGCCATGTGTTCACTTTATATGGAATCTTTAGAAATTTGAATCACAGCATATCGAGGACACTTTAATCCCCCCGCCAGCTGAATGAATATTTTGTCACCCATCTCAGAGGTTGCTGGGCTGTTTATCCTCCAGTATCGTTTTCTGTGAAAAGTTATTTAAAAAATAAGCCTGAGAAGATGATAGGCTTGTAGTATCTAATAACAAACTGAATAACAGTCAGATACTAATCTGTTTGACGGCTCAGTCTGCACTGTCATGCTTTTATAATGAGGACAGTGTTAAAAAACTTAGAAACACAGAATAGCTTAGGGTACGTTGTTCAGCTTATATAAATGACAAAAAAAGTCAAAATGATACCTATTCAACTTCAAATGAAAATGTTTGAAATCTCTTCCTCTAGTACTATAGCTCAGAAAAATCTGTCATGATGCACTACCCGCTCTCTTTAAACAAGCTTATGTCTATTTCACAGCATTTCTAAGTACTTTGCCAATTATGTTGGTTTAAAAAACAACATGGTAACAGGATAGCTGACCGGGCAGCAATGAACTAGCTGAATAAGCATTTCAAAATGTGAACAGTATCAATAATCTGGAGGATTAATTATAAAAAGCAAACACACAAGGAACGAAGGCAATCTATGACTGTCCGTTCACGCAATACGTTATGTAGCTGAAGCTGTGCCCAAAAGTATTACAGTAAATTGGACGAATCTTACCAGTGAACACCACAAAACAAACTGATGAAACAAGCTTCTATCAGGCTTGACACATTATTAAGAATACCTTTTACAATTTATAACTATTGTCAGTTATCCTTAGCGTTTTCAATGTGTCAAATCTTATGGAACATCTCATTTCCCGTGTATTAGGTACCGCAAATTATTAATTGCTTGTTCCTTTGACCCTTTTTAGAATCCACACATTTACAGACACTTTATATCTGCTGTTCGAAATTATTTTGTTCCAACCTTTGGGGGTGGATAAAGGAGTCAAAGTAAAAACAAATTACTCTCACCTAAGATGGTTAACACAGAAAAGATAGCAAATGTTGCCACTTAAAACATCAAATATTGGCAAGGGCTGACTTCAATCTCCGGTTCAATGCAACAGCCTCATCAGTGTAGTTTATTTGGACAAGTGTAAACCCTAGATCTGAACAACCTGTTAGGAGTTTTGAGCTTGCTTTCAAATAAATTCTGGAATTTGAATTCAGCATGGTGTAGACTTGTTGTGGAAGTGGAAGGGGGAGTGCATACTGGACAAGTTGCCAATCCAAAGCAAGGTCACACAACTGAATTGTTAAATTGTTTGCATAAGGCTTTAATGTTATGCAATGTTTAAAACTTGAGTAGTGATGAGGCAGCACCTCTGATAAAATGGGATTGGTAAGGGGAAATAAAAATAAATAAATAAAAATCAAATAAAAAAACATCAATAGTAGATATTGCAGCAGAGTTTATATTCAAGGTCAGAACATTTCCACCCTCAAGCAATGTAAATAGAACTCATCCTATAGTGACAAAACAGCTCTGGAGCCAAAAGAAAACCAAAGGAAGACCACCAGTAATCACCTAAAAATGCTAAATGAAAAACAAAGTTTTGACACGGCAATCATATAAAAGGAATAAAAGTCATATTCTCTGAAAATTGTTGCATGAGAAGAGCGTTGACTTTCACCCAATCAAATACTCTTCTAAGACTGGTGTCTCAAAAATACTGAAGAGCTCCATAGAGAACTAAGAGGGAAGGGGCAAAACACGGTTTACGAATTCAGTGAGACCTGTATCAGGTTTCACATGCAGACTCATCGATGTGAAAATTTTATGAAGAGCACATTAAAAACAAAATATCACAGATGTCAGCGTGGATTTAACATGTCCTTTCAAAAGGTCTGAACACATTTACATATTAAAGATTATTTGGGATACTGTACTTAATTTCCTATTTTGAATCAGAAATCTCAGCCACATTACTCAGCATGACTCCCAACCACTGTGCGATGTATTGGTGAGAGCTGGTTATTAAAGAGGTTTTTAATTGATAGGAAAGGGCATATCAGACTTCATCAAATTCTATTAGATGTACTTCATCAATCCTAGAGTTTACTAAGACGATAGCAAAGATTGTGCTGAGGCCATGCTGAAGAAGTCAAGCCAGAAGAGTATGCCTGGGAGCTTATTATCCAAGAACTGTTTTAAAGTCAGTTCAATCTCTGGAGGCTAAAAAGATCATTTAAATGGACTGCCCAACACTAAATCCTATTTCTGACTCCACTGCTCATCCAAGGCATATGATGATGACAGAGAATCATGCATGGGCAACATACATAAGATAAAGGAGAGATAAATAAAGGAAAAGAGGACATAAAGAATGGCAGGAGGGGAAGAAAGAGAATGAGAAAGTCAAGAAGTTCAAGAGGAGAGATACAGATACTGATGACAGACACGAATGAAGCAAGATGAATGAAAACACACAGATGTGTATGCACATGCCATCATCAAAGCATACTAAAATCCACCCACTCATGCAGCCACATATATACCCCCCCTCAATTTCTCCTTCATTCTTGCCATCTCTCTGGCTTATGGGCTATAAATAGCTGGAGCTGAGTACTTGCTAATTCCTTCATTGAGAGTCTGGTGGAAAAGCAAAATGCATGCAGTCTTTGATGCACGCCCTGACGGGAGGACACAGTAAGAGGTGGATGTTTTCCAAGACCATCCATCCGCCCACCAACTTGGATGCATTTATCTATGAGCCTTTCCTCCCTACCTTCTTTAACATTCCCATCCTTTATTCATGTCAAAATTCCTCACAATCTTTACTGTTGCTTCTCAGTATCCTTTATAGTGAGTCTGACAGCCTCAAAATGTAATCGATATAGTAATTGGGCAGTGCGCTTAATCTCAGACGTGAAATTACATTATAAAGTTCCTGTATTCACTTGAGTCTGAGGTAAAGATACAAAGGGGAAAATGTTAATATATTCTCCAGATCATCAATTCTGGAAAAGGAAAATTAATTATTTATTCTCACGTCCTAACCTCAACATCTGCTCAAGGATTTGAACTGAATATAGGTCAGTTGAACATCTGCATCAGAATTCCTGTCAGTTCAGATAACTGACATTGATATGGCTCCTCACGCACCAATTAACCAATTTAAAATTAATTAATTTGAAATGAAAATTCAGCACCTTAAGAAAGTTATAGATTTCAAAATGGTTTAAAAAACCCATCAAACCTGAGAGTATCTTGTTTCTTTCCTAGGTTTTTAAGTCACAGCCTATGCGACTTGAAAATAAGTGCATATCATACATTGCACAATATGCCACTGACCTGTTCTTGACAAACTCTTTCACATGCACTCACACACACTTCCTTTTATCTTGCCTAGAATACCTCTCTTTGTGCAGATTATCTTGTCTGACATGTTAGCCCCGGTGGTTCTGAACACTCTTATAATAACCCTTTTCAGCAGTTTGTCAAACTCACAGGCTACACCAGCTTATCTGTCACCTATTTAAAATCCAATCTCATCTTCTCTTCTTCCTCTCTGCTCATGTCTTTCGTTACGTACTGTGATGTTTCAGTTTTTAGATTTTTGCAGATAACAAGTGGTAAGTTTCACATACTTCAGCACAAGATTTTGTTCAATCTGACAAGCCCGGTCTTTTGGTCTGGCTCTATGCTATATAAATTCTCCCTATTTAAACCTAAGTCTTACCTTAGAGCTCCTCTTCAGGGGCTAAACAAAAGGTAACCTTTTTCTTAATCTTTAGAAATAAAATCAACTCATCTACATGGCATACACTCTTAATTATCCTACAAAATCCTGTTTACAAAATGGCGTCCCTTTTATATGTAGTAAAAGTATGTACAAATACACAATCCACTTTACTCAATCATGTTCAGCTTTCTGCCATCATTTCAACCGACGCTGGCTGGAGAGAGACGTTACGTATTAAATGACCTGGAGCAGAATAATCAAGGATTTTCCTAGCATAAGAAGCAATATGTAACATATTTCAACTACTGCATGCTGGCACCTCTCCCTCTCTTTCCATTATTTATTCGTTTGTTTTTAAGTTATTTATTCATTCATCTCATGCCCCGTGACGATGCCAGTACTGCAGCAAGATCCATGGACGCCATGTGCGTTATTGTATTAGTATTGAACTCTTGCTGATGAATCTCCTCAGAAAATTGAAATATTGCAGAATGGGGACATGTGAGAGTTTGAGCTTGATGCGTGGAGATGGATGAAGTACCGGATGGAATAATTTATAAGGCCCTCCACTCGCACCAGGCAGCTCAACCCAGTAGTGCACCACTGACAATGCTGAGGTTAGCAGTTAAAATCCCCAAGGATTATCTGGCAAAACCAATGAATGCCCTCCTTGAATTGACTAATTGAACATAACTAACAGCTTAAAAGGCACTTTTGTAGCAGCTTATCAGGGTAAAACTCCTACCTCCTTGAGATGAAATCCTTTTTTAACAGTGGCCGAGTGATGGTCTCTCAGTCATTTCCAAATCTTTCTAGTCTACTTATGTAGAATGCAGTTCTAATTAGTTTATTTTAAAAATGGCGAAAAAACCAAATGCAAGCTGTCGACATTCTTTGCAGCCCTTGATTTCTGATTTTGTCAAAATATCCTCTTGAAATGTATTTTTTACATAAATTCACATCCAAAATGCAGATGGAAAGGCTACATGGAAGCTAACCCCTAAAGAAACTAGTATTTCGGGAAGCATTTTATGTGATAAAATTGGACCCCTGACGAATAGCAACACAAATATTCAATTGCAACTCCTAACAGTCACTCATGATAGAAATGATGATAGGGGCATAGAAAAATCAAAGGAGTGTGGGAATGTGTTGTTGGATGGTTCATTGCATCTGGCAAGACATCTGACGCTGTAAAGCTGCACTCTTCTCATGCCCTCATTAAATCTATTTTGGACCAAGTCAGAAGTTTAAAATGTGTACATCATGTAGCTAGGCATAGAGCATGCAAGATAACATCATATCAAAGGTCGATGTGGTAATCCAAGTGATTGTGCTGCCTTTCAGTTTTTGTCATAACACTAACGTTTGGTATTGGCCAGCTAATGATATTGGACAATTGAACGATAACCTTTAAGAGTTTTCAAGGATACCTGCTATGTTTAAGTACAAATACTCTCTGAAAGGTTTTCAGAGCTGAGTATCCTGTTCATAACTTAAAGATTTAAAGTTCGTGCAAAGCCCAACCAAATTTCTTATAAATAATATTGACCACTTCAATATGTTTATCACTCTTATGCCAGGACGCTGAGATGAATAATCCAGATGTCATTCATATATCTTTGCAACACTTGCTGGCTAATTCTATGTATCTATCTGTCTGGTGGCATCGGTGTGCAAAAGGAACAATATTGGAACTGTTTTTCTTATTTTGAAAAATAAATAATAATAGCATAACTTCCCAACTTCGATGTCGTTGCTAACATCTATCCACTGAATTCCCCGTCTCTTCTAGCTTGTTCCCCAACTGCATGTAAATTTTCTTTAATGTATGTTCGGAATCACTTACTCATTTTCAGAAAGTTGTCCAGTATCAACTCCAACTTCTTCACCACAGGCTGCTCTGCATTAATAGCTGCTGACTGCTGAGGGAAACATGTGGTCTTTCTGTTATAGCCTGAGGCAGCAGCTACCATTCCTTCCCTTCCTTTCTTTCCATCCATTGATCCAGTGTGACTCTGCAGAGCCACGTGAAAAGCTCCATCTATGATTTATGGGACGTCATATCCAAGCAAACCAGTGGGGGCCCTCCCTACCTGCCTTCGACGAGTGAACTACCTTCCTTCTTCTTTCAGGTCTAAGGCCTGACTTTCTGCACTACCACAGGGTTGACGAAATAAGCTGAGCTATAATTAACATTGTATATTGTGGGGGTGCTATAATGTTCAATTCATCCAAGAAGAGGTAAGAGCGGAGCAAAATCCAAAACCATCCATCACTCAGCTCAGGTGATAACATGGAAAACTACTTAATATTTGTTGGGTGGAGGGGTCACAGAGAGCATTGTGTATTATGTATGATGATATACATAACTGGGGGAACAAAAAACTAAAAGCGAGAGAGAATGTTTTAAGCATTTGGCTGGTGCCTCTTGCAGAACTCACTACACTTCCTCTGTGGATTTATTGGCCAAACTATCTGTGGAGGGACCACCTCTTGACAGAAACAAAACACGTCTTTGGGAGTAATTCATCACAGGTTTCCCACTGCGCTGCATAATTTGACCCATTTTTATGAGGATGTAAAAGTGCATCTAATAATGCATGTAGAGTTTTTTATGACAATCTTAAAATGAAAGACGGGTAATTCTCTTGGATTTTGAAGTCTTACATTGAAAATAAAATAAACTGCATCATAGAGAGCTACTGTTAATCTGAAACTATAGCAGCCAGTTATTTTTCATTAGAAGCATTTAAAACATTTGTATCCAAAGCCGTAGCGGATTTGTGGACACATACACAGATGTCATGAAATGATAGCACATTTAACAGCACATGGTTAGCCACGGAGAGCAAGAAGCACTTCACTATGAATCAAAGATGAATCATCATCAAATGTGGCTGAATGTGTTCATCCTCAACACACGTTCATGTGTGTGTCCCACTTTCTTCCTTTGACACCACTGGC
Organism: Menidia beryllina; assembly: GCA_013363375.1. Classification (NCBI taxonomy): domain Eukaryota; kingdom Metazoa; phylum Chordata; class Actinopteri; order Atheriniformes; family Atherinopsidae; genus Menidia; species Menidia beryllina. Next base: position 4,766,248 of record JABUIW010000018.1, on the reverse strand, counting down.
AACATTAAGAGGCAATGTTAAAATGGGAACACATTTTAAAAGATCCTATCTTTATGGTTCCCTAAAAAAGTGTGCAAAATAAGGCCTCAGAAGACAAAGAGGTACAGTGTTGACACTTAAAAAGGGAAAAGAAAGCAGCATAAGAAATTGGTCGAGATTGACATGTAAAGATCAGATTCCCTCGTTCCCTCGGCACTGGAAATGTTACTGCTGTTCACTTGCACGTGTGTTAAAAAAAAACCAAAAAAACAACAACACACATTTAAATCCAAAAGGGAAGCAGAAGAAATTCAATGAGTCATTTGCAGTGTTAATATTGTGTTTCAAACTGGCACACTCCTCACTATCAGTGACTGTGGAGCAGACAAATGCTCTGTGAAATGCGAATGTTCCATGTAGATGAACAGTTATTGACAAAAAAGGGTTTTACATCTGAGTGACATTTCCACCTGTGGGCAAGTAGGTGAGTGATTGGTTGGTTTTGTGTGGATATATTTTCTGCATGACATTCACATTTTCATAACATCTACAATTCCAGAAAACAAACAAACAAGGGAAATAGCTGTGAGACCTCAAATTTTATGGCATATAGTGTATATGCCTCAGGAGCTATGAGAGGCAATGATGAGGTGTTGAAGGCTGAGGCTTAGAAGGAGCTTAAAAACACAAGTCAATGGATGCAGTTTGAAAAAAAAGGTAAAAAAAGTTGAAGGGAATGAAGTGGAAATTAGTTTACAGAGCAGAAATAAAAATCAGAGCCCACATGTAGACATTTAAAGCAATTAAATAAGGACTCAATCACAGAAACATTCACCTGCTGATAATGTCACAGTATCAGACATGCTTTTATATGATTCTTCTTTTGAAACTGTCAAGCTAACCCTGAAACCTGCTAAGTGCGTTCATCAGAAACCTCCATTACTTTCATCAGAATGCCATTCTTCAGTGTTTTGTTGAGCTACAGACTGAATTTAAAAATCACAATCATGATTATGTCCTTCAGTTTTTCTAAATGAAAGCTTCTATTTAAGTCATGGTATAAGTGCAGCCATTTATCACGAGTACACACAGAAGGATTAAAAAAAAAAAAGATGAAAACCTAAAAATAGAACATGTACCATATAATTCTGAAGAGCTTAAAAGCTCCACATTTGGTTTTACAACTTTCACTCCTCAATTTTCTCTGAATGCTTTGTCATTTCTTTCAATAGTCTTAAAACATAATTTTCCAGGTTTTGTCGTTCTCTTGTCTACCAGTTTCCTCTTCTCCTCCTTTTTCTTGACTAATGAACACACTTGACATATATTGACAGACAAAAAGTTGAGTTATTACATTTTTCCACAGTAGTTATTGAGGAATTCTTTTTTTGTGCAAAAATTTGTCAAACTGTTTTTGGCATCTATGTAAATATAACTAAAGAAACTGAAACATCCGTGCTTGTTTTTAACATAAGGTGGAAAACAGAGGCCCATTTAAAACCTGTTCATTTCCATTGTACTTCATCTGTTTAGAATAATTCATAAATCAGTATTAATGATATACATTTTGTTTTTCAAATTCCTCTGAAAATGATTATGCGTAAGGACTGGACTCTTGAAATGAATCATGTACCCAAGTACCCAATATACAAAAAAAAAAAAAAAAATTTTAAAAGATCACCCGTAAACTTGAGGATTAAAACTTGTGGGATCAAACACCTTTGCACAGTACTGCATATAAGAATGTTGTCAATATGAACATTCATATAGAATTCTTCCCAGAAGCAGAGTTGGGGAAAGTCCGTTTTTGATCATTTATTGCCAAACACATATTCCATTTATCACCTTGGGATACCAGCCAATTCAGGTAACAAAAAACAAGTCTGTTTTCTGCAGCAAGACCTAATACTAGAAAAATGTGTAACTTTGTGATTATAGGAGCTGTCAGAGACTCATTAGGGGCAGTGCGGAGCTACCTGAATGCTTATGATTAACAAAAAACTGAAACCCACCAGATCCCCACCTCACCAGCCTCTAATTTTATTTTAGGAACTTACCATCTTCTGTGGGGACGTAGACATTGAGGTACAGGCAGTCCTCGCTCTGGTTCTGTACATATCCTGCCGCCACGTCCAGGTTGTCTGTGTACCATACAGGAAGCATTATCTCAGGCAGAACACCGTGGACATTCTGAGGGCACACGGGGGCAAACTGGGTGGCATTGCGAATCTCCTGCCAAGATCCTGGAGCTTCGGGCGGCTGAAAGCGGCGGTCTCCTATGGGTGCTGTGGCATAGGGCACTCCAAGGTACTGCTCCACAGGGCCTAGAATCTCATTGTTCAAGTCCTTCTTGATACCTCTGAGCTTGCCATAGTTAGTGGTGACTATGGGGTGCTTTGAGGGATCCATCCTCTGGCACGAGGCCAGACTCAAGAGCAAGATGAGGCCGAGCAAACTCAAGAAGCACCAGTCTGTCATGAGACTAAAGGGACGTGTCCTGGACAACAAACCCTGTCGACTTTGCTTAATCAAAATTAGTGGAAAGGGGTACATGACTGGAATCATACTGTTCAGCCACCTGCTCTTAGTCTGTTGTTTCTGAGACTGTGTGGATTATAACCAACAACGGTGGCAGTTAAGAATGGACTCTTGATGGTGAAAGCACCAAGAATGCAAGAATGTAGGCAACCCAGCAGCTGGGGAGGGGTAGGTCGTAGCGATCCTGTGAAAAGGTTTGGGCTTTGAGATGGGGTGCCACGTCAGTGTTGGTTCCGAGCAATGGTGATCCAAAATCCTTCCCCTGCCATGGTTCTGTTGCGTTCCATTACCTATTCTGCTTCCTTTATCCAAATAAATGGACTGGATAGCGATTTCTGCAGAATGAGACAGAAGTAGGTGGGAAGAAATGGGTGTTGGGATCAGAGAATGGGAGAAAAAAAAAGAGATAAGAGATCAAAAACGAACATTAATACTTTATTACATGGTATTTAAGGAACATGGTGCCAAGAAAAAAAAAACACTCAGAAAATACTTTCTACATTTAAAGGCAGTGTTTGGCAAGCAGCCAGTTCATTTTCAAAACATCAGCATCAACATATTTTACTTCATTCAATCACTGGCCAAAACATAGTTAAGGAAAACAGTCAAACATGTAAAATAAGAACAAGTGGCTCAAACAATGTGCAGATTATATGAGAATATCCCACTGCTTTCTTCTGTTTTTTTAAACTTAGTCTGTCGAATGAAAATGTCATAAATGGCCAACAGCGTTATCCCTGGAAACCTTAAATTGGACACGTTCACCCTGTCCTGGTCTGAACTGCATGAGGAAATCCTTCCTGGTGATCTGTGTTTAACATACCAGCTTACTCCTATGCGTGCATGCAAATCTTTCTAGAGAGCTCTGTATTCCAAATAATGTAGTCAAGTTACTACACAAGTCTTCATATGACCACACTGCAACTAATTATTTGAAATGTATGAATATTCAATCCCAGACAGCTTCAGTCTTGCTTTTGGAAATAGAAGTTGAGCGGGAAAAGTGAACGGCGAATAGAGGCTAAAGATTAGGGTGAGCCTTTTACTGCCCAGTAAGGTCAAGGGTCAGTAATGTGTAAGCAGCTTATACCAGAATGAGACATTTTCTGGCTATATGCAGAACATTAGGAGACACGCATGCGCTTACTAAAGTTCAAAGGACCCACACATGAACGAGAGCCCTCACATGGCAGACATTCATGTAATCTAATGTACAAACGTGTAAATCCTTGTGCAACGGACCCGCAGTCAATAAATGCAAGAGGCATAGATGAGATTACACCATCATAACACTGTTGGTTCCGTTATGTAATGGTAGGAAGCGCACACACATACACAGACACCAGAGAGCAGGCAATGCCAGACAAAAAAAAAAAAAATCCGCATTCTCCTTTCATGTTCACTCACATCATTTCAACCACATCTAATTCTTAAAATTCACCATCACATCTCACCTCTTTCACATTCTCTTGCGAGTGTTCACTCTCTTGCTTCATCATCATGCCATAATTGGCCCATTTAAAGCCATTATTAACTGCGTTATTGCATGGCCTGTACCTACTGAAGCAACTCTGTGTTTTTGTTGTCTTCTCTGCCAATAAATCCATCTGAATTTGAAAGTATTAGATAAGTGTCCTGAGCCAGACAGCAGATAATTAGTCTATAGGCTGATGAGCAGAAAATGGGAATGAGGCTTGTGTGCCCCATAATAAATGTACAAAAAGGGAAAGATGCAAAGACTTGTATTCTTTCAGACAGTTGTAGTGGTCTCTATGGAGCACACGCTATTGCTTGTAGTTCCAACCAAAATATTGGCTTCTGCCTTTGTTCTTCTCAACATGGACTTTGTCGTACTGCCCACGCGCTAATGTGCGCGTCTAGATGTGTGTATGTATATATATATATCTATATATATGCTGTCAGAGAATCGGGCAGCACAATGCACGCTCTAATTAAACCTTGGGTAGTCTAGAGGCCGGCTTGCTTTGGAGTGCACACCAAGCCGAGCCTTTCAACCACAAACACACTCACACACATTCATACATAAAAGAGACAGTGAGATCGAAAAGCAGAGATGAGCAGAATTTGAAGGGAAAAAAAGGATTGGGGATGGTAAGAGAAAAACGGAAGATGAAAGGTGAGAATATAGATGGAGTGGAAACGGGTCCTGTTAATATCAAAAAGCTTACTTCACTCAGTTCTGCAGAGAACCTTTGGTATTCTTGAGTAGAAGCAACATGAGGCCAGCAGAGTCTCAGGGACAGGACATCTATACCCCCACCTCCACGGGCCCATGGAGGGTGTCAACTAGTTCCCATTCTAAACACTCTCAGTCTGAACTGGGGCAAAGGACAGCAGAGGTCCTGAGGAGTAAGAATCTCTGGTACAATTCCAAGATCCTGGCAGACACGGTTCTTCCTGGAAGGACCTTAAGAATTTCAGGATGCATTTGAGTGTTTAATTACTAATTGGCCCACTTAAGGGGCCTAATTGGACCAGCTTTGCTGTTAGCAGTGGGGATGCTTAAGTGATTGATGAAGCCCAGGGAGAAGAGGAAAGGGTGCTAGTGGGTGCTAAAGGGTGCTTTAATTTAACCTCTTCAGTAACATCAACAAAAATAACAGTGATAGGCTTGTGTTCAATGTAAAGCAAGATTTTGTTTTATTAACTCTTTTTCTAAACGCAAAAGAGCAGAAGTGACTGATGGGTGATCATGTTATTTAGCTAAATGTAACGAGCACGGATTTCTGGAGTGCTGTTTGTTACAGTTGAGGCTCATGGCTGAAACCTTGTGTGACCCGCGTCACTGCTTGCTGCTGAGCAGGTGGAGCCCATGACTAACAGGGGACAAACCAAAGCAACAGTCAATCTGTCAAGCAGGTCGACTCTAACCTCAAATTACCAGTTGCAGACCACATCACATAAAATTGCATATAGGAAGTGACCAAAGAGCTTGATCATCAATGGGGTGGAACTCTGCACACATACACTTTTGTCCTGATCTATGTCGTGTGTTAAGTTGTGCACATGATTGCACAATAAAGCAGCACGAGGTTGTACAGTTTCTTTGAAGTAAAAAAATAAATAAATAAATAAAAATCCATCATGCCTCCATGCCAGCTCCTGTTCGCTCTTCGTAGCTACTGATACTGGAACTTGCCTTGGAGTCGTTTCATTATTAATAAGAGGTCTGAATGATTTTTTCAGACTGATTTATTAGTTAATTTATTTTCCTCTCAGTTGAAAGTAGCACCCAATCCAGACTTCACATAATTTTTCTAAGTTGAGTGATATGGAGAGCTTTTATATATTATTTGGCAGATTTTCACCATTTCAAAAGCCTGGTACTAAAAGTAAACATATTGCTAAATGTAAATGCTGAGACGAAGAGAGAGGCAGGAGTTTCTCCCGAATCTCATTTGATCACACTGCATAGTACACTAATGATTTATGAATGTCACTGCACACAATATTACTACATTATTTTACATTTGCTCTTAATGAGAAATTGATATGAGGGCGTTACACAGGATTAGACTCAGGAAACCTTCTGGGATGGGTTGTAGCATGTCAACAAACTCGTTGGTGACCAGAGGGTGGAAAAAATGACAGCGACATTGAATTTGAATTATTATCCACAGGGAAGCATTAAAACCTTTGTGAATTTCATCTCTTACAGCTGTATAGAGGTCGTATGATGGGGATGTGAATGGGTCGTCATAGCAATTGGTACCAGTAAGGAAACCATACGAGACAAAAATGCTGCTTGTGCTTGACTAATTTATCAGGAACTGATCACGTAACTAAACTGCTTTCAGTTGTAATGTGTGAGCCGATTTTTCATTTATGACATCAAAGATAATTTCCCTCAAATTATTGCTTATCCTTATTCTGCTCAAGTCAACTTCCAGACTGACAGTAGACTTTAATGTTTGTGCTGTGAGAGAGGGTGGGAATGGAGAGCTCCGACTCTACTCGCAATAAGGAATATATTTTTAAAAAGCCTCTGATTCCACAATTTTAAATGTAATCCCACTCTTTAAAATTTGATGCAGTGCAGAGTGATGTAATACAACTAATTATGCATCATTGCATTGTTAACAATAAACCCTTGTTTACCAACATAAAAAGTTGAATAAGAAGAAACAAAGAATATCTTCACTTGGAAGAGAGAATACTTATTGGATAACTTTTTTGAGATCTTTTTTTCCCTTTAATCAGAGGAAGTGAATGAGAAAAACAGAACAGAAACTAAAAAACATTTTTATTCCCCCCCCCACTTTCAGGAAGTGCTGACTTCCGCTAGGGGACACGGAAGTAACTTTGTGAAAAGAGTCCAATCTGGCAACAGTTCATGAAAGGTGGCCCACCAGCTGTTTCTAGTCTGAGCCGGCCAACGCTGGACTCATGCAACTGATCCACAGCTATCCGGATAACATATAATAGCCTTAACGCCTGAGAGATTAAAACTCTCCCAGAAGAGAAGCTCACTCTTCACATTCCTTTCACAGATGTCCACCGCAGGTGATACTACTTTTTTCTCACTTGAGGTTTGTTTAATGAAAGGACAGCTAGCTGTGTTAAATTTCAACACCAGCAAAGTAGTCTATACTACCAGCACAACAAAGCCTAGTTTATTTATCCCGAAATCTGTCAATGGAAATGTGTGAGCAACTACAATTTTATTCTTTCTACATCATCTCTATGGGCTACAAAACAGTGCCAGTAAAAAGAAAATGCTGACGTTTTGGTTCAAACCAATTCTATATATATTCTGCTTGTTCAACAAAATATAATTAAAATCATGCCTGATTAATGTCTTTTAAGGCTGGGTGATTTTATTTAAATAAGCCCATGTAAGATGAAAATATTTGATATAATCACTCCTTACAAAATGGTCTGTATGTTCCAAATTTAACTGTTTTATTCTATTCTTTATGATTTTAGGATAATTTCAGACCAATTAATGAAACTGATATTTTTAACAGTCATGTATTTAAACCCAGGATGAGCCAGTAGTCAATATTTTTTCTTGATTAAAAACTTTAGATGTGATCAATGGCGCCTATGGCGTAAAATAATAAATTACAGAAAAATGGGACCCTATAAAAAGAGTTTGGACAGAGAAAGAAGAAAAGAGTTTGGCTGATCCAACATGTGGTGGATCAGCAGCAGGAATGGAGAACATGCTAGAGTAAAGTAAAAACAAAAAGAAGCAATAGGACATTATGATCCTTCTGTTTAAACTGTATAATTCTAATTCCCACATTGATATCTGTGATCCAAACAGAAGAATGAATACAAGAACCAAAAAAGTGTGAGGTCAAATTATTTTCTTGATTAAGATTGTACAGCTCTCAAAACCATTAGGATTTTAATTTAAAAGAGCAAAAGCTACCTTAAGGCTAATTTGATGGCCACATTATTTTGGCCAAAATGTTCTTCCCTCGTTTTTCTGCCTTCATGAAATCAGATGGAAAATCAATCTCACAATCACATCCATCCCCATTCTGCAAAGTACATTTTTAAGCAGAACAACAATCCCTCTGACACCAATTCAGACCAATGCTCCTCCAGAACGCCTGCAGAATCACCCACAACACTATTTAATGTAAATGCCTACCACCGCTTCCTTGTTGCTCTGCCAGACACAAGATTCAACTCAATGGCAGATAATAATCAGACTTCAGTTGCAGGCTGAGGAGCTGGCTAATGGCTGCAATTCAGTGTGTGAAAGCACTGGATGGACGAGGTCGGTCTGAGTTACTGCCTTAAAACGGTGTTGTGTTCCTGAGGAAGAACAGAGACACCAAGCGGTGAAGAGAACCTGAGTAAATATTTCACCACATCGTGGTGAAGAAACATGACCGCATCTCAAGATATTTTCCCAAGGCCAAAACTTCTCATCTCTTTTCACGTTTGCAATTACAGTTCCTGCGGTTATACACATACCTATAACATAAAGCTGTTATGTATAAATGTGCTTTTTTGAAGCCCATGAGGTGGTGTTACATTTTGCTTTGCAGAACTTTGGTGCAATGATTAAAAGCCAACTGTTGACGCCACAGTACAGTTGATGCCAAGTGGATGCAGATTTTTAAAAAAAGCTCTTGGATTTCAGTCACTGACACAATAATATGAGTTTCATGGTCAAATGCAAGCATACATGTATTTTTGCCATCAGCTGACAGCTTCAGTGGGGGCTGAGAATAGAAAGGAACCAGCAGGCAGGTCAGCATTCACTCAGGTAGCTGTCAATCTCTTATCTTTTATTTTATTTTTTATCCTTCATTCTCTGCCCCTGTGGAAAAGAATCTATTAAAGTCAGAGCAGAGCTCAGTGGATATAAAGCTGAAAGGAGGAGTTATGTTAAAAGATTACCTTCTGAGATGTTTTAGACTACTGGGAAATTACCACACGCATGCTTCTTCCTACTCCCTTTGCTGCCCAGACTGTGTATCATGGTTCTCCGTGGTTTACATACAATTTTTTTCTGGTGCACATCATGTGTACATTATTATCTGGCTTCAAAACTTCATAAATAAATGAATGAATAAATAAATAGTACTGGAATCCTTTTAGTTTTTTCATGAAACAAAGCCACAAAGGATCAACTTCCTCCTAATCTATGTAATCTCCTATCGGTTACAAACAGCTGTGGGGCTCTCACTCTGCTTGATGGCTGCACTGCAGGGTTCTCGGGATTTGCTCAGAATTGGGAAGAAGTGCTCTCCCTGACCCTGCACATGAAATAACCCCAAGTACAAACTATCTTATAATGACACTGTCTCAGTGGGAGAGTTAAAAGGCCTTTTAATCCTGCTATTCCTTTGCTGGATGACGTTTCTGTGATCCATCGTTTCTGTGTCTCGTGTTCAGTTTCCTGATTTTATGACATTGCAATGTCATGTATTCTTGTCCAGGTTTTAAACATTTTAATTTTAAATGGTGTTCTGGCTAGATGAAGGTTGAAGTATAAAAAATGTGTTGGAATGTGACGAGGGGTCCAATGTTTTCCCATCTATTATCAAAAAGCAAAACAAAATAAAAAGTTAATTGATGACACTATTTCTTGTTCCGCACAGACTAGACTGGTTTGACAGCACAAGACAGAAGGTTGATAAAAATGGCAGCTAAAGTATAGATTAAATGAAAGCAGGCTCAGACAGAGGGATGAGGTGGAGAATGTGGAAGCTGCCGGTGCACTTGTTGACAACACAGTGATGCACCATAACCACACATACATCTGCGGTGGGTAGCAAAGGTGCGCTATGAGGTAAAGTGTGTATCCATCTGAAAGATGGGATGTTGAGGCTGTGGACCACTGAAGCGCAAAATTGGAAACAATGTGTCTGTAAGAGTTAAAAGCAAATATTTACAGGGCTTTAATTTGCATCTGGAGCACTGAGTTTCCGGTGTGGGTCAGTGCATCTGCGGTGCAACTGAGGAATACAGAGGAGCATGGGTGGTAATTAGACACACAGCGGTAGATTAATCACAGGCTGACAGAGCAGTCCTGCAGCTACACCACACAAACACACTCACAGGCTATACACAGCCCCATCACTTAGTCTGGCTCGTCTGGCAAAACACTTTGGACGTGTTCCTCTCACCCAGAGAGGATGAGTATATCCAGCTTTGACGAGAGCGCCTCATTTTCTCTTAATTTTCCTGGTGTTTTTCTAACATGTGAACTGGCACAGACTCACTGGCCTGCCGTTTTGCTCTGATTACTTCCTGCTCCCTCTCCCTCAGTCTCCTTAATAAATCACCAGCCATAAATCTCCCTCCTCCCAATGCTTGAGGACAAGCTCCTAAGCCACTCCACCCCTCTGCATATCCTCCACTGGGAGCATTCAGGAGAGGCCGAGGACAGCGTGGTCCAGCCCTGAGGGGCAGAGCTCTTCTCTGGGCTGGAAGACGCCGCCACAGCTCAGCCAAACGTGAAAGGATGAGAGGCATATAGCAGTTGGCTGAGAGTACCGCTATTAAACATGTTTCATATATCATAAATATTTTAGCACCTCCTAAGTGGTTTTGACCTTGGATCAGAATACCGTAGGTTGGACTCCAGTATGGGGAAGTATGAGGAGAATTTTAAAACATTAAAGAGTGTTTTAGAGAGCTAATTAAATTGGAATAAAATGACTACCTTTCTATAGGGGTTTTTGTATTTGATCTGAAACTTTTTTAACTTTTAGTTGAGCTAGGATGAAGCATTTTAAGTAGAACACCTTCAAACACTACCATCCCTAGCACAGCTTTATTCAAAGGTCTGATGTTTTCAGAAATAAATTTAGGATGAGGTTCTTTTGATAATTATATTTTGATCCACTGCTATGTAATGACTGTGTAATTGCAGTGAAGGAATGATTTTAAATTGTCATTATTCAATGAACAGCTAAATTTCTGGGAATTGTGGAAAAAGACCAAGGCTGGAATCCAGTATTGGATGTGTGACCTTCAAGCACTGAGTTGGCACAAGGAGGGCTAAGGCTTCCCCAGGTAGTTGCTAATATTAGAAAGATCATTTTAAACTATATTCAACAAATATAGAGTAGAATGGGAGTTTAAATACACCAAAGGTGAAAAAGACAAGTCGGAAAGTTTTAAGAGAAAGGAACTAAAGAAAAAACTCTGATAATTTAGGGTTGCATCATCTACCACTTGAAATTTCAGAGGGATATATTATTGAATGTTATTTCAGTTGGATGAGGTCAAACCTCATACCGTACAATTTATGTCAATGATTTTCAATGAGGAGTATGTGGTTGACCGGCCTGCCTACAGTCCAGAACTGTCCATCAAAAATATTGAGAGCACACCGAGGACGAGAAGAGGACAACAATCCAGCAGAGCACGAACTGTTGCTGTGCAGAAATCTTGTATTCAGAAGGAAAAGATTTTCTGCAAAACTCTAACAAATGGTATCCAGATTTCCTAAATACTTTGAGTGACGTTAAATGGAATCCCTTGTGGTTTATATGATTGTACCATTTATACGTGTAATTATGTACATTATTTAATGGGTATACTGGTGGAGGCTTTTGCTTCTATTTATCTCGGGTTGATGCAACAGGGATTACCCACCAAACCAAAAGAGAGGAAATACCCTGACAGACCTATTGTCTTGTCATGTCTCTCTTAACACATGTGCATTGTAAAACTTTGTTACAGTTGCTGTTCATTTATAATGGAATACAGGGAAGGTGGTGGTGGCGGTCAAAGAAAACATGGCAGGCTGTCTGGAGTCTGGAGAGTATTCTGTATAAAAATCTATCATACAACACTCTCCTTCAAAAACAACATGGGAAAATGTCAGGACTGAAGTACAAGTGAAAAGAAAATGTCCCACAGAAGCACAGCAAAATCAACAAGTGAGCTAGTTGCACCTTACTTGTTCTAGCCTCTATTCAGTCATATGTGCTGATCGGTTTAGCCGTGCCGCTGTGCACTGTGACCAGGTCAGATCGCTGCACAAGGGTGAGCCAACTGCCGGTCATGCAAGCCAGATCCAGACCAAGACCTACAGCAAAGATAAATAGAGGGTCACTCTTTAAGCTGGGTGAATCGGACACACCAGTGGAGAATTTAGCCAAAGGCAACACGAGGCACAGGCGCAGAAACCTATACTCCGTTTGTAAGATGGGGTGAATGGGGTCTAACTGAGTAAATGAATATCAATAAAGGGAGTGTGGCAGTAGCAGAATGGGGAGAGCAAAAAGACAAAAGGGATCTGAGCGAATAAAAGCAGCAGCTGCTTTTTTTTTTTTTTTTTGACACTTGGTCGGTCACACTGCGAACTACAGGACATGAAGCACATGAGAAACTTGTTTACAATCTGCTTAACCCAACAATGCTCTGGAAATTCTAACTTTAAGTACAGCTCTAGTTAGTATTAAAAACAATAACTTTATGGCATATTTCAGATCGAATTTAGGGAACATCCATGAATACAGTTATGAATAGTCGGTTTTAGTCAAACCAGTCAAAATATTGAATGAAGAGAAAAGTGGATATGGGACAAACAAAGAGCGATAATGAGAGGGGAGATCATTTTGATCAGCTTTGACACAAATTTAATGAATGGACCTGGAGGAAACTGTGTCCCTTTTGTTAAAAAAATAAGTACCATTGACTGAAAAAACAGCTGAAAATACAGCAGTTAGAGTCTTCATTCTGTAACTAAAGCTACTAACTTACTCTCACAGAGTACATATTCCAAGTGAGACGCGGAGGTATGATTTAAAAGTTGGAGGCCAGAGGTTGGACGAGGACATAACACTGAAAAATGACCTTGCTCATTTGACTAGTAATGACCAGCTATGAAGCTTGAATGAGAGTGCTACATATAAAGACGAATGCCACAGAGGGTGCGAGACAGACAGGAAGAGGGAGGGTTTGGAGTGCTGCCATCCTGATCTGGCTGTCCCTGACAGATGGCCAGTAAGACACTCGAGCAGCTGATGTGTATGACCGTGCTTCAAAAACAAGAGGGCGCATTTACAACCACTGCCTAACTCTGAACCAGCCTTTCTGTGCCCTGTCTGTGTTTGTTTTTGCAGAGTTTATTCCATCGAAGTGTGTGGAAGTTTGGAATGCATCTAAACTCAAGAAAGGAGTGGAGATGGCATATCAAAAGAAAGGGCAGGGCGAGAGTAATCCTCTGATTATAATCAGCAATAATTATAACAAGCTGCAGCATCTAAACACATCTACCAGATCCCCCTTTGGCTATAAACGAGAACAATGAATATTCATCAACTTCTTTAATCTATAACTGAACTCATCTAGAAGAGCTGTGTTTGTTTTACAACTGAGGAGAGCTAGAGGAGGCAGAAGAGCTCATAAATATGCTGGGTGGGGGGCTTTGAGGCAATAAACCCACAGTCACAGAGGCTGCCAGCTCAGAGCAGAAATAGCTGGTGAGTCACTTGGTTTTATTCTTCGTCAGCTTAGACACAATGTCAAGTCTACTTCAAACCAGGAAAAAATGTGTAATTTTTCACCATTAATGGGCTTTTTTTCTCTCCAGTTGTATCAATTCACATGTTCTGAACAGAATACAAACCAGAAAACACTTGCTGATTGTGTTCCGTTTTGTTTTGTTTGTTTTATCCCTGATGCTAAATGTCACCTTTCTATTCTCCACAGAAAGCTGTTCCACTTAGTGTTGTTTGGGTCCAAATTGCTCCTTCTTCAAAAGACATTAGACATTTAGAAATGACTGTTACACAAAAAGAATGAACTCAATCTAAACTTTGCTCCAACCAAAGCTACCTGACCTAATGGCAGACATTGAACATAATATGGAGACTCACTGTCAAATCAAATTTTTATTTCTATTATTATTTTGTCATTTATTTATGGACTTCTTTAGCGCCAAATGACTGAATGAGATTGTTGGCAGCAGTAATTGTAGATTCTCCTGCACCTCCTCGACTTGATCATGTTTGCAGGCAAAAACTGTTTCTGTAAAAGTTTCCCTCACTTCCCACTTCTGCCTGGGCTCCTGCTCTCTTGTGACACTTCCTGCTCAGACTGTCTCTGCTGCAGTATAACTCCTATAATCTGTTCCCTCAATTCTACCCCATTCCTCTCTTCTTCATCCCTCCTCCCGTCCTGGTACTGTACTTCAATCTGTGCAAGAGTGAGTGGCACGTTTGACGTGTCTCGGCAGCGTGGCACAGCACAGTGGGATACCAAATGCTGCCACTGCATCGCTCTCTCTTTTAGTCATTCTCTCTTTCTCCATCTCTGCATCGAAGGAATCGGGAGCCTTTGCCCCTCGGCGCCCAAGAAAATAATGAGGTGCCAACAGAACGAGGCGGCTCCAGCAGCTGAAGACCGACTGAAGAGTGAGACATGAGGAAATGGAAGCCTGAGAGTCTTGTTCCATTTGCCGTTGGAGGAGCTGAACTCGATTCTTGGTGGCATGCTGGTGCAGAAAGCAAAAGAAGAGGCTGGTGCTTGTTCTGACACATATGGCTCCACTTTGACTCGTTTTGGAAAATTATCCGGTGCATAGGAAAAAAAGAAGCAAATGTATAGAAAACACTTTGCGTATTTGTATGCATATGTTTTGGCTGCTTGTTAAGCCTCTTCATGAATCAAAAACTACAGCGCGAGAAAAAAGAAGAAAGTAGGTTATCCTGGTTTGTTTTTCCCCCCTTCCTTCTTTCATCCTCCAGGCTCTCGGTTTTGTTGGCTTTCACTCTTCTACCGTACTTCAGTACAGCGTCATAAAATATGTATAAGACAGTGGAGCTTGTTTGATCGCCTCATGGAACTCATGCCTTAATTTGAATTAGTTATATGATATGGGGGGACTCCACCACCTTCCACCACCCAACCTAGAAGACGATGCAAATCGAAATGCTGCAAAGCTTGACTCCATCTCCAATTGTTGGCCCATCTTTACCTCCCACCCCATTTAGTTTTTGTCATTTTAGCTAGCTTCTACTGTTTTGGTTTCTCTTTAAGCCTCTCTCCCGCATTTCACTCTCCCCTGAGTGCAGTTTTCACTGAGATAAACTCCACACTCAATACTCATCTACTTTTCTCCTAAATCTTGGCGCCCATGTGTGTATTGAGAGTCCCTTTTAGTGTGTGGGCAGGAAGAAACAGCCCTTTGACCAGAAGGAGAGGACAAATCCCCAGCTCATAAACCTATAATCTTTATAGCTCCCGACAAGAATAATTGCTCCTCCGGGCCAACCATAGGCACAACCACTGACTATAAAGTTTAATTCAGTTCCTCGATTTAAATTGACAAGTTAATTTAAGTGCAAACTAATTTGATGTAAAATCCAAGATAAATTACTAACTCTCACCTTGGACCATATGCTATTCAAATTTGTGCCAAAAAGTGTTCAGATGCAAGGTATTGGCTCCAAACCACACGGTGCGCTTTGTGGAGAAGCCAGTTAAAGTGGAGTGATCCAGTCTCAGCAACAGCAGCCGCAGTGGAACAATTTGAAGCGCCAAATGACACCACTGAGGTTGGGGAGTGATCCGGGGATTATGGCCGCCTGCTGCTCTGAGGCCCTGTAATTAATTACAGTAGCCAATAATAATTAAAGTTGGGCACCATCGAGCGTTATGCAAAAAAACTAGAGGTTGATCTGGCATCTGACTACAGACTCTGAGCCCTGTGGCTGCTGCCTGACCACATTCACACCTGCTCACAAACTGCAACTGCTAAGTGTGTATGGGTGCTGGCATGGGAACTGGGTGTCATGGGGAGTTAAGACAGGTATGGAGGAGAAATTATGTACGCTGATACATCGACAACAATCCGGCAGTATCATTCACAAGTGTTTACTGGACTGTAGACATGTCTGTAGTTATTTGACTGTAGATGATCTTTCATAAACAGAACTTACACAGATGCAATCTTGAGTGTGTGTGTGCGAAAAGATGAGAAAAAAAGCAACTTTTTTCACTTGGGGCAAAGAGAAATGTCTGTCATGGCACAGTGCTTTTGAGGAAACCAAAAGAAATACTTGAAAGCTGAGTATGTGTTTAACGCATGCAAATTAAAGATTTGCATGCATTAAACTGACAAAGATTCAGAATGTTTGTGCAGGTTTAAGGTAACAGTCTGTTTACTGTTTTTTTTGGCATACAGTGCTATTTTCAAATATAGCTTAGGTATAAGTAGGTATAGTTACTGAGTACTGGAAAAGTTCACCGAGGACCATAGACTGAGTGGTAAGGATACGTTACTAAGCAAAGAGCTACATTTTCTGAAAGATATAATCAAACTTAATAGTATCAGCTCTCTTTTCGGCAAGACCACATGCCCTTTTTCCTCAATAATGACCTTTGCTTTGCATGTAAAGAGTTAGTTAACCGAGTTTAGGATATTTCTCACCATCTATGTGAATGAAATGTGATGGCAGTTGCAGCAATTTCCCTCGCAGATATCTCTGGCATGTGATTTGTAGGCAATGACATCAGAGACAGGGAAGTATAAATAAATCACATGTGATATATTAATATATACTGGCTTGTTTAGCACATATTATAAATGTAGTTTTCACACCTCATTTCAAGCTGAGACGACAGCCAAAATAGTCATTGCTAATCACACCACATTTAAATCTCCCCTACGCAGCTCCTTGCCTTTCCCCACCACGCTTTGAGAGATCTCCCTCACAAGCCACCCGTCGGGCTGCTTACCAGCATCTGGCAAGCCTGCTTGAAGGCGCATGAAGCACGAATTTGCATTTCACTCGCCTGATGTTCTCAGATACACAAGGGAGTTCATTTGTTTTGCCAAATCGGGAGCATTTTTTAAAAGCTCTACGTACTGTCTGTTTAGCTGTGGGACCCCACCCACCCTCATCCATTTCAGCTGTGGCCCTGCTGTGGTATCATCAGCGAGAGAAGAGGCCAGACTGATCTTATTTTCAAGTTTTGCATAATGACATCATTAGGAAAGTGTCAGGATAGTGTGGGATTTCCATCAAACAGTATGGATTCAAAAGTCTGTGCCAGCATTTTACCATGACCCCACTGGAATATGGATGAATTCTCAGCCAAGGCCCACAGGCATGTTAATTACAGTCATAAATATAACTGTGTGCAAACAGTGTAATTCCATTTATCTGCATTTAAAGGGAACACAGTGCAGTTTTAATTTGTTTGTAGAAACAATGTCAGACAGGTAATGTTTAAAGCCCTGATGTTAAAGGCAGAAAAAAGGGACAAATAACCACAAATGAAACACTAAAGCAGAGCTGCTCCATCTCATTTTCTTGTATATGTTGGTTTCCTTTTGTAAAGTCAATTCATTTTAAGTGAGAAACAATTTAACAAAAAACCTTCCTGTTGTCTTCCCGCCGAGTAATCCATGTCAGCCATAAATCCAGGTGAGTGTTTTAACATGAAATGTAATTGCAGATTATGTCATTTATCAAGTATTCATTTTCTAAGTGTTTCTATGTCCAAAAGAAACAAAAGGAACAGACTGTTCTCCCCAAATTGTTCTTATGTGGAGTTTTGGGGGTTTTGTTTATCAAGTAACCTTTTTTAGTAATTTATTAATATTCAGTATGTAACTTTGCAAGGAATAGCAATGCCAGTTGACATGAAAAAAACCTTACAAAGACTGATCAGACCAAAAAGAGCAGCTGCCACCACTGACTGGCCCCAAAAATTCATCATCAAAACATCCTAAACTCTTTCTTTGAAATAAAAATGAGGCTTTGGATGCAGCTTTCTAAGAGACAAAGAGATGTTGTGAAAACCAAACCAAACCTCACTCGAACATGAAAAACCTTCCGCTAGAACTGTTCAATTGTGCAGCGGTTT
Source organism: Menidia beryllina (assembly GCA_013363375.1). Classification (NCBI taxonomy): domain Eukaryota; kingdom Metazoa; phylum Chordata; class Actinopteri; order Atheriniformes; family Atherinopsidae; genus Menidia; species Menidia beryllina. Next base: position 4,748,413 of record JABUIW010000018.1, on the reverse strand, counting down.
TATCTCGGCTGCTCAGCTCTCCTTCATGGTAATTTCTAGGCAAAGTTTCAGCCATTAGGTACATTTGAAATTAGATAGTAACACATTCCAGCCTTTCCTCGCTGGAAACAATGCGTCTTTGACATGAGCAGAAGAACTAACGAGTGTAGAATTAAGTGAGATAACGAGGATTAGCATGATATTCAGAGAAATTATTACACAGGCTGAGCTTTGGAGTGCAGCTGGACAAAAGTGATAACCATAGGTTAGAAAGCCAGGCAATGAGAATTTAGATATAAAAAATAATATGTATAAAAACATATTCCTGATGCCGCTGATATCACAATTGAAAATAAAAAAGGTTCACCGTTTTAAAAAAACAGATTTTTTTTTGCCATTTACTAGGATCAACGTGCTTGATTGGATGCAAATTTAGAATCCATAAAAGGTTGAAGTAAAAATCTTCCAACACTTAATTAAGAGCTTAAATACAGTAGTTCATGGTAATTAATGTATGACTGGAGTTTAATTAGTAAGAGGCCTGCCTCACATTCCTCCCTGCCATCCACATTGAAGCTTAGAAGTCCATACATTCTGCGCTGGCTCTCCATGTGTGAATGTGACATCAAGCAGCTGCGCCATGCATTTCTTTTTTCCCTTGTACTCTTTAGCCAAAAACAGGGTGCTTCATATCAGTTTGTGACAATAAGAACGCCAGCGCGAGCGCCTTCACAGCACCAGGCGTGATGGTCGAGCACTGGGAATAATTAATTCCTGTGACCCAGACAGGGCAGCGACAGAGCAACTGCTGTGGCTGGAACGCCTGTCAAGTAGGCTGGTCTTCACACTCCTCGGGCGGCGCCAGATGAAGAGTAATTCTTACATATGCCCCTTGCAGGCAATCAAGCTATGTACAGCATCGGTTGCTATGTATTAATCAATGTTAGCCTCTTTAGACTGAGCACAGAAACAACACCAGAAAATAGAGGTCCATGGTTCTCCATAAAACTACCTGCATAATTATCACTTGGCACATAAACTTTCACACCATGCTGCAGCAAAAGTATGAACATGCTCTCTATAACACACACGCACACACAAACACAGGCATATGGCAAGAAGCAGGCTGTTCGTTAGCACCCTTGACATCTCTGACAAATTGACTCCTTTATACGAGTGGAAGTGTGCGGCAAGGTGGTGGTGGGGGGTGGGGAAGGAGACAGGGAGGCCACGAGAAGGTGGATCATCTCATTCACACGGTCTGAAGGAGAGCGATATCATTCTGGGACACACGCAAACTCCACCTGTGACATCAGCGGCATGCAAAAAAGGCTGGCTTTGGTAATGATGAGTTAAAATTGAGGCGCTGGAGGGAGAGAGAGAGGTGGGAATGATCAGAGGACGAGGGCTGGGGGGAGAGGAGGCGGTGTGATGGACGGAAAGGAGAATGGAGGGCAGGGGCAAATGAAGGAGAAGCTAAGACCTCAAAGAGACAGTTTAGGGGATCAGAGGAGGAAAAGTAGTGAGAAGAAAGAGCTGGAAAAGTCGGCTAATAAAGCTTTTGAGAGGATATTTAATGTGAAGGAGGGTTAGGGCTGTTTCGCAGGATGCCGACATCAAATCTGGATGCAGCACATGCCTCTTCAACAGATTTCCCTCTAAAGCTATACATTTACGTAGCACAATCTCTCTGAATTTTTTTTTTCCATTAAATTTTTCATTACAGTACGATAGACAGATATAAACCAATAGAATATCATTCTATTCTTTGAGCCTTTTACTGCATGGCCCGTAGATTATCTCTAATATACATTGCAGCTGGTATTTTCCACAATTGCGTCTTGCTTTACTGATTCCAAACACTCTAAACCTTGTTAATGGCACTTTTTTTGGATAATTAGTTCCAATAAGATAATCTTTAGAGAGAGCAAGCTATCCAGCCAACCAGCAAAGGCTGTACAGCCGCAATTAACACTTACGTCAAACTTTAATGGCGTGGGGAAAATAAACATTCGGTCTCGTACTAATAGGGGAAACTAATAGGTTTCCCTTGTATTGGACCACAGATACAGTATCATCTGGATCTAAAGCCATTAACAGTAAAGCTAAGCTTTTTCTGTTCTTGTAACCGTTTCTCTATTAACGGAATTCCTCCCATCATGGTGCTTTCCAGATAACTTTTCCATAGAACTTATGGATGAAATAATTCAGAGTCGTTAGACTGACTGCTGAACAAGCCTGATGGCAGTTTTGAGCACCAGTTCCAATTTAAAAGTCCCTATTCTAAAAGGAAGAACAAACAAAAACATCTGAGCTAGAAGTCCACATGCTAAACGTGGCAGATTTTTGGCAAGGGTGGAATTGTGTCAGAAGACAGCCAGCCTGCCTGGCCTCTTCACTGGCTGCTTGTTAGGAACTAATAAACTGTAGTCAACATTTTTCTGCAAAAGATGGTTTTACATGTTGGTTTCACATACACAAGGCATTTCACAAAGGAGCTGTGGCTGCATCCTGAGTTTACTAACCCCTGAGACAACAAACTGCTTTAAAAGTTGGCATGTTAACTAATTTAACAAACAGAAAGACAGATAGATGTACTACCAGGAGACAAAAGGAGAACTGAAAAATTTTTCCAAGCTGATCTTAGGAACTTTGAATTAACACAAATCTCAGCTTTGTGTCTGTCGAGCAGTGGCCTTCATCAAGACCAGTGGCTGCCGTTCTTTTTTTGTGCTGCCAGTCTATGTTCAGGACAAAGAGCAACACCTGGATACTGGTTTGTACTGTGATACCAATATTCAGAATTGGTAAATTCTAATATTTGCCAGCCATTCAATTGCTGAAATAGAAGTTCAGAGTTTAAGTTGTGATGGAATATCTTGTGTTCTACACCTGATGGTCTTTTGATTGCCGTGCAACTGTAAAAAAGAAAAACCTCATAAAATGTATCAGGGTTCAACTAAATATCTGCGCATCATCCTGATTTGACACGTCACATCATTCCTAGGTGAGATCTGCTAAAGCTCTACCTACAAGTAGAGGCCAATCATGAGCATCTCATGCTGGAATGAAGGTGTGACATTTTTCTGATTATCTCATGGTAGACTCATAATGAGCCCCGCTGTCTGCTTCTTAGTCTTGTTTTGTCAATTAAGATATCTTTGCAGCTCTGTGTTGATGACAATAAATTGGAGGATTATAAAAAAACAACCTGAGGTAGACAGAGATGGATGAGAGAGAGGAAATGGATGAGGTACAGGACAGCCTCACAACTCTTAACCAATTCCTTCAGAAGGGGACAGTACAGAGACCAACAGCATGATTCATATCCGGCTTTATGAAGAGAATGATAACTCTACAGACATCATCAATGTTATAGTTGACAGTACAGAATGGAAGCTGAAACTGAAAATATTAAGCTTAAAAGGAGTGACTAAACACAGTGTATTTCAGTCCATTTGGCTGGATTAACATTCTTGGAGGGAAAGGATATTAGGAAGCAGCATCTGCATGATAAAAAAGATCTCTTAATTAGTCCATTTTTACTGTGTGATTCATTTAATATCTGGTTGATGATTTTTTAAAGTATCCAATAAATGTAATGTAATAAATGTTAAGCTTTATCTATAAAACATCATTTCAATTTAATCAAATGAAAGATTTAAAATCATGATTTTTTACAACTGTCATAACTTAGATTGGGATTACCATCTCTCCTAATCATGAAATGATGAGGGAGACAATGGTTTTTATTTTTACATGTCTGGGTCAAAATGAACCCTTTTTACAACGTACCACTTCCTATTCAAAGGACACATCAAACACATTAAAGATAAATCTGTCCTCAGAGACATTTCGATCTCATACTAGATGTGATCAGTGTACCTTTCAACTTTGTTGACCCAGTACATGAACACACCATACACACACCCTGAGGTGCACTAGGAGTGTTTGGTGGTGGTTAGTTGGCTCCTAAAGTGTTTGCTCGTGGCAGCTGCTTATTGCTGATGCTGTTTGATATCTTGGCTGGAGTCTTATCTCTTTAATTGTCACGTCGCTGTAATTCTGAGGCCTTGAAAGTAAGCTTAGTTTAGGAAACTATCAATGCCCAATTATTTCTTTTGCCCCCCACCTATTTTTCAGGCTCAATTCACTAAAATGCTTATTATCCTTATTAATCATTCAGGTCAAACTTGTGCAGTAGGACTGTGATGGAAAAAAGTATGCATTTATGATCTTTCTTTTCTTTTTTCAAAATGAACAACTATGTCCGTTTAAAGTGGTGAGGTGATATTTAAAAAGATGTGCACTGATGTTCCAGCAATTCATTTTTTGTTTTTCTAAAATCACTGTTTAGGCATAGGATTGGATCAACAGAGATATAATTCAGTTAGTCACATCCTGAAACTCTCCGTCCATCCCAATCTGGACCTCAACAGCATGAACAGCTGCTGAGATGCTACCTTATCAAGACTGATTTATTTAAGCCTTATGTTTGTGCAGTGGCCCCTACAGGCAAGAAGGGAGATGGAATTCATGTGATTTCTTACGTAAAGAAAATGTCTATATCAAGCTGTTGCTTTCTATGAGGGCCGGTCTACTTAATGGGGAACATAAGATGACTGCCACATGTTTGACTCTACAGAGGAGCCTACCTCGGTGAGCATAGTTAAGTCATAGCATGCCAACACAGGCTAGAGATGTTGAACAGCAGGTGGCTTATGCAGCATATGGTGGACTAGGAGAGTAATTGAAGTAGCATGTGGTTTTCATGGAGGACGGTAGAATGATTGCATCTAGGCTGTTGTCTTTTGTTAAATGACTACTGAAGCTGCTGGATACTGCAGTACGGCTCGTCAAAAGGCCATTAAATGTAGTTTCTGGAAAGATACTGTCAAACCATGTAACGAGTCCACATAAGAATGGCAAAAAATGCCCATGACGGTTCTCTTTGTTAAAATGTATGGGCAAGTTCATGCAGAAGACTTCCAAATATAGTTGCTCTATCTCCCAACCTAATTTGTCAGATAGGAAACAAGTCTCCCATCGGGAGTGGAGTCATTTTGAATGATAGGAAGGTCACATAATGAGGAAATATCCTGTAAATTGAAATACAAACATGCAGAAACACAAATAATGCCAATTTAAAAGCAGTTATATAAACGCAATATAAATTAACTCACCAGTGGTCCACGGTGGCAGCACCACTGGGGGTTGGGTTGGAAGTGTCTCGGTTCTTCCCAACGAGGATCTTGATGAGGTGGCCGAGCTTATTTCACTTCTACACCAACAACCTGGTCCTGGATAAGAAACAGAAAAGGAATTGATGTCTCGAATAAATTATGCTTCAACCCCAAGTAAAAGTCCGAGTATTTCAATAAGTTTAAAGTTATCAGAATTCCATAACCTAAGCATTGTAATAAAATGTTACGACACAAGAGAAAAGTCACATTTTGAGTGATAATTTACAAAGACAAAGTTAATAGTGATACTATTTCATTTTTTTTCCTCTCCTTTTTGTTAACATCACAAGGACAACACTGACTATGTGCAAGCTGCTCACAGGCACTGTGGCCTTTGAAGAAGCTGAATGGAGGCAAAAGGAGGTTTTACTGTAACACAGACAGCATTCTGGTGGGGAAGCTCTGTCCTAAATGTATCTCTGACCTCTTAGTCATTGCTGCCTTAAAAGAGGGGGGGGGGGGCCGTGACATGTTTCTGAAATCATGTCAAATACAGCCAGAGACACTGGCAGTGTGTAGGACTTATTTTTGTGTGGCAACGTCATGGAGTTGTCAATTTGTTTTTCAATAGTTCAAAAAGATCTTTTTGTTCCACATTAAGCAGAAATCAGGTAATCACCCAAGTGCGTCGTCATTGTTTAATTTATTTTAAAATGAAACAGCCATTTACTGAAATGATCAAGTCATAATGCACCTCTGTCACACTACCCGTTTGAACCATTACATTTAAACACACAAATTGGAAAAAGATGTTGACCAAGCTGAGCCAAACGTTTTTTTTTGTTCATTTAGCCATTACCTATGTCTAATCTTCTTTGGAGAATATATTCACTGCAACCAATAATTAGAAAACTAAATAACATTGAAATATACAAGGCACTTTCTGACTTTAGCTGTGCAACAGCTGGGAGCACCCCAAAAATGTCTGTATTATCAGAATAATTTACTATCACTGCTCCCACTAAATACATCATCAAAAATAAGAATCCTTAAGTTTTAATCCCCAAATACCTAAGAGCACAACCACTAAAAATCCAGCAGGAAGTATAAAACCATGCTTTCCATTTCCAGGCTGCGGTAAAACACAGGAACCTAAACGAAGCAATGAGCTGGTTAAACCTCAAGAAAAATGAGCTGTAATGCCTCCAACATTTCTGCTTTTACTTCTTTTTCCAGCTGATCAAAAAGCCGTCACGGCACATTGCGCCCTATAATTGTTTCTTTGTCTGGACTCCTGGGTATTTAAATTAACAAAACAAAGCAACTGCACCATTCTGGCCGTGGTACTCCATCTACATGTGCATGCAACCTTTTTAAGAATGTATAAGAACCTATATGCTTTGGAAAGAGATTGGGAAACTGTGGCTAAACTGATTGAGGAGGACACAAGGGAACATACAGAGAGAACCAAGCGAAAACGGAATCTTGTGGATCCTCGTCATTCATGCGATAACTTGCAGTTAGTGTTCTTACAGCTTATTTACGCAATTTGTTTGAGCCAGAAATAAATTTGGCAACGAATTTTATCTCTCCATGGCACGGCATCTCTTGAGCAGTCTACAAATGAGTTTTGCCAGGAGACACACATGCCCAGGTTGATGTTTTTGTGTCTGTGTGTCGTGAAGTTGGTTCCATCAAAGCGCTTCTATAAATAGCAGCTATGCCAGCACCACAGTCCGTTATATAACCTTGTGGAAATGCATACTGAGACAACATCAGCATCAACAGCGATGTTGCTACCTAGCAGAATGCTGTAAGGCATCACTCCCTTCCTCCTTCTCACATGCACCACAACACAGATTACATGCTCTTTTCTTATTAGCCATGCAGTATTTCTGACTTTACTAGAAAGTACACAGACACAAAATGGTAGTAGTACACTTGTTATTCTGGCTGTATTGGATGTCCATTGAACACTGCAAGCCAACCTCAAAGCAGGAAACTAAATCCCAATTCCCTCCTGTTGGCCTATTTATAACCCTTTGTAACATATGTGCACATTTTGTTTTGGCAGTCTAGAAAAAGTGTTTTTTTTGCCATCTGAATACTTTCCTTGTGATTTACATGGCTATATTATTTTCATCTTTAAGTGTGCATGTTGGTTTGATTTGTTGTAGTTCACACGGAAACTATAGCCATAGAAATTCCCGTTGGAAACCCAAATGAAGCTGTAACGCATTCAGTTTTGTATATCTTGTTTGTTAGGTGAACAAACTAATTCGTCAAATTAATATTTGTAGTGTTTGCAGAATTTCTAAGCTAACAACGCACAACTATCACTTTGACATATCTGCAAAATACATGCAGCCCAAACTCTTTGGGGATGTTTGTTTGATTAATAATCCAGAAAACATCCTGTTACATCTTTAAATAGTTGACCACTTTATTTACAGATTGATTTTATTGGATGGAAAAAGATTTAGACAACCATTTCAGAAATCATTGACTTTCATTTCATGTTCTTAGTGAGGCGGCACTAAGCATCTATAAAAGCACTTTGATGCTCACAGCACTTCAGACGCGGGCTGACATATTGTTCACCAGCGTGGTCCTTCACATCATTCTTCGCTGTCCTTATCGTACCCTTTGGCTGCCATGTGATTCCCAACAAACCTTTACTGCATCACGGTTCAAGGTGTGTAAATACCGTCCCCCTGTGACAGAGATGTTACAGACGTCTGCCGTCAGGAGAACAGGGCCTGTCTGAGGAGGCGGGGCCTTTCGTTATCTCTGATCTTCAACCACTTAGCGCTGATCTAAAACAACGTGATAAGGGAGAGATAATAAATAGGGCAAACATCCCGACTATTTAGACACCAAAGGGGCCAAATAAAACTAAACCTACATTAACCTAATAAACCGTTTATACATATGAGGTGCTGTGGCACAAATGTTTAAAATGAGTTTGTTGACGTTTCTTGTTGCATGTTCTCATTTTATCATCTGCAAAACAGGATGAAATACATCAGTCTAAACACGCAGAGGGAGAAGCTGCGTCATTGGAGAAGAGTGAGAACGAACCGTTTTACAACCTGTATGTGAAGTGGATGGGTTATTAGGATTGTGTGCAACCATGTGGAAAAGATATGAGCGCGTAAATTCAAAGACTTGAGTGTGGAACATTTGGGCAAGTGTGCCATTATCTTAATTAAGATTTTCATATCAAGTTTGGGTTTAGGCAAACATTTAATCACATAATTATATTCACCATGGTGTGTGAAGTACACTATGTGTGTTTTTCTCTCCACATGCAGTTCTTGCTCATTAAGACAGAGAAAACACAGTAACGCTAATACTCGTATTTCATTCACTGCATCTGCCTCCTGAGCATCATCCCCAGCTACCCCTCGAATCTTTGTGTCCCATAACCCCATTTCCTGTAAACCTTATAGAAGCGTGTCATGGCGTTAAATCTCTATGATTGCCTTCATCAGTCTCTGTTTCTTTGACAGCCCCCATGACTTGGACCTCCACCTTTCTTTTCCTCCATCTCTTCCTCTTCTGCCTCTCACTCGTTGTGGTTGAGCAGGAACACAGAACCAAACCACTGACCACAATCTTGTCGACTGTAGTTGGTCAGAGAGCCACACACATACTCAAGCATGCACTCTGCCGAGTGTGTGGACTGGCCACCCTAAATGGACAGTCATGTGCTGCTGCAACCATGGAAACCGTCTTGATAAATGGCACGGTGAACTCCTGAACCTTTAATCATTGTCACTTAAGTGATCAATTATTCAATAAGGGGCTCTACAACTGCACTTACCTGTTTTCCTATGGTTCAGCTTCTATACACATTATGTATTCATCCTGTATCATAATTATAATAATTCAGCGGTAGAAATCATACATAATAAACATTGAGGGTTAATCAAAGAAAAAAAACTCATGGACAGATTATATAATATCAATGTTGTTGCTCAAAATTACCACTTCTGCTCCCCGTGTCTGTTGGGTCAATCATAACTGAGCTAACAGCCAATTAATTTGAAAAGACCTTTGCAGATTGAATAGATTATATCCAAATAAAGCCTTAAAGTCATTGTTACATAAAACGCTATGGGGAAACAAGTGGATTATTTCTTTTTAAAAAACAGACAGAATCTCTTCAAAACAAGTATACAACACACACTCACATAGAGGATAAAGATGTGCCCGCTCTTACGTATTACCCGGTTCTTTGTCTATGAAGCATGCAATTACAGAGAGGGAGGGAATTGCGGATTTTCGGGGGGGTTGCAGCTGGAGGATGGACAAGATCAATAAAGACATGCGTTTATTAGATTGCGGGCTGCGACGGCACCTGGCCCGGGAGTGGAACACTACCATGTAATCTTGCGCCGTTTTCTCATTCCCAGAAGAGAAAGGCAGAGTTCCTCGCTCATGCTGCAGGCCATAAAGAGCTGGGCAATAAACAGCTGTCAATCCAGTTTGGGACTATTGACTAGCGATGAGGTGGGGCAGTGGTTGCTGTTCGATGTTTAAAAAAAAACATTCAAGCCTTACACTCTGTGCATGTTGGCTTCAGGAATGTAGAGATGCTGTTATTAGAGTCTCTAAATCCAGTCAGGGAAACTTAATGCAGAGTGAAATTTGTACCCACAGACTGATCTGCTTACTATACATTACAGTGTTCAACTAAAGTATTCCGTTCTTAAATAGTAGACAGTTTTCAATAGTTTGCCTGCCCAATTAGTACATCGCTACATTTGTTTGTTGATGTCAATTGCCCATTAGTCTCATTGCCAATATTGATGCTTGTGATTATTCTTCAGCTAAATGCACTATTGGTCTCTTTAAACACAGCCAAAGGGCCATTTGTAAAAACAGGCCTCTGGCACATGCAGGTCTCGCATTTTATTTGTGTAATGAATATGTGGTGTATAACTCGTTTGTTATGCTTGGTGACATTCCCAAAAGTAACTGAACTGGAATGATAACAGAAGAGTCTGCTGATTGAGACAAATGGAGCGCCGCTGCACAATGCAGAGCAACAATACATCAGCCACAAGCAGCAGGCGTGTTGTTCCAAGGAGGATTGATGAAGAAAATTGTGTGGAATTTGTCCTCTCCATCGTTACTGTGCTCGCTATGTGCATCAGTTTGCTAACATGTCTGATTTGGTTCCTCGGGCCACTGTTGGAGGGTGACTGAAATATTTCATATACAAAGAACATTTATAGTTTTACATCTAAGCAGTTGGCTTCTGCCCAACTGTCAGTGTATTTAATTGGAAAAAGCTTAAGATTTATCTCTGATCTGACATTTGAAATCAGACTGGGAGGCAATTTTTGTATGATTTTATCATTTTTTTTAATCCAATCTCATTCAGTGGATTGTTTCACTCAGTGATCAGTATCTAAGTGGTAAGTACTTTATGGATAGAGATGGGAAAACTAAGATTGCATTTATTCCTGCTCTATTTAGACTGTGGAACAGAGTGTTTATTTCTAATAAATATATAGCAGAAGCTTCACATCAGCTCATGGACATTGTGTACCAATGTGACTGCTGCATTATGTCAAACAGGCTGTTTTTGCTCAGTCTAGGAGGTTGTGATGCAGCTGAAGAACACAAACACATTGTTGTGGTGTTCAGAAGTTTCTTCTGAACAGGGCAGCTAAGCAGGTGTTGGAGCAGGGCCAGCTGCCATCCGCAGCGGTGAGGGTGTGGGTGAATGTGCTGTTCTTCTTTTCTTAAATATGAAGTGGATCCACCTACACATACTGGCCATAATAACCAAATCAGTTACACACAAGCAGCAACCAAAAACACTGGTGGGACATGATTTGGATTGTCTCCTGCTTCTGTGAAACAAGGAAAGAAATTAGGATTTTCTCAACATGTGCCAGTAAATACGCACATTTATGTGCAGCTCATTTGCATTTGCTTTGAGGCCCAAGCAATCTTAGTGAATGTTAAATTGTACTCCCTAACAAAGTCAGGTACAATTACTCAACATCACATATGTGTTGGATGCAGGCCCAAGCCATATAAAAGTCGGCCTCACATGCATGCATGTATACAATTACACTACTAAGCGTGTATTCAGTCCCCAACCTCTGAGCACATACGTGAGCACATGTTTAAATATCTTTGTAGATGCTTGGCATGTCCTCTGGCAAAGCTGCCCTTTCACTTTCTCCTGTGCCCGTCTGCCCAAAATGTCTCATTGCTTATTTAATATGCATACCCGTGCAATGACGACAGAGACCAAGAGCATGCCTCTAATTATTTAGGTTTCCACTACTGAGTCAAAATGAGGTTCCCGCTGGAGCTGCAGATCCCTCCACAAAACCTTGTCAACCTTTTGTTTTTCTTTCCCACATACTGCTTCTCCTTCCATCTCGGCTCTGTCAACACGTTTTCAGTCTGTCTTTGCATCTTCGCCGCATCATTGTTAAGCCTGTCAGTCTCTAAATGATATCATATGCATAAGCAATGCTATATATAGTAAATTGGTGTCGTCAGGAAGCAGGATGTAGAGCAGCATGGAAGCACAATATTTAAATGACTGCACGCCCTGCTGTTAGGTGTGGAAAGCTGCCACCGATCTGGCACAAGGCGCCACTATGAATATGCAGAGCAGCTACAGTGAGGCATAACTGTGAATGTGAACCAGTATTACAGTAAACGAGTAGAGAAGACAATTTTGCTGAAATGATCCCATTCTCTTAGCTAGAAAGCAGCTCAGCGAAAAAGTGCTGCAACACTGAAAATAGACATACAGACCGTTGCTGAATTAAATATGACGGGACAGCACAGCCGTGCCCCCCCCAAAATAGCCTTTGTAGGTTAATTTTGCTAGGGTTAGGCATTCTCTATTGCTTTGCAAAACAAATATTCAGTCAAATTAAAATTGATGTCTTTAAAAGGCACATTTCTTCCATACTAGAAAAAACCTTTTCATGTTACCATCTGTCTCTGAACGACAAACGTAAAATGCACTGAGAAGGGATTCTCCTTTGGTTTTATTTCACCTGATCCTCATTTGAATTTAAAGTCTCTAACATGGCATGAAAAGCCAGGACTCCATTTTAAATGTCTTCTATTGGCAAATTTTTGTACTGATTGTAGTCAAAATATTTCCGAGCAATTTTCCATTTTAGCCCACGAGCAGAGACGACATCAAATGTTTATCCATCCAGCTCAGAGTCAGCTGTGCTCCAAACTGCTAAAAGCAATGCGAGATGATAGCGGTACCTTCCCATTTGGCTAATCTGTATGCTTCCCGACAGGGAGGCTTAAATCCCAGAGTCTACCTGCGTGCCAGAAAAAACAAAGGCTACACCTAATAACAAATCCCAGCCATATTTCACAAAGCACTTTGATAGTGCTTTTGTTACCCAGGCACGGAGTTCCTGCCTGCACTGGAGATTGTTGGGAGGGGATTGGAGTCAAGAGACTATAAGACATGTTTGTAGATCTAGCAAGTTAAACAAGTAATTATGCCAATGTCTGAATGTAGGGATTTTTGTAAAATGTGAATATTTCATGATATAAAGGTTCAGTTTTAGGATTTTTTTCCAAAGTAAATATGTCAATAGAACAATATGTTTTCTTGAATTAACGATAATCTTGTTTATGGACAAAGCAGACAAACTATAGTCAACTGTATCCCTGTTTTTATGCAGCTCTCTCGGTGAGGGGAAAAAGCTATATCAAAACATAGGAGTTCACGCAAACTATACTGTTGCAGGAGAAATCGTTTGCTGGAGGCAAATGTGACACAAAAAAAAGCCTGTTTTAAGAGCTGGTGATTCTGAGCTATTCTTGGATTCTACCTTGCCCTCTCCCTTCTCTCTGCCTCCCTTCTTTTCCCTGCCTCTTCACCTCTGTCCATTCCTTTAATAAAGAGGAGATGGCTCCACTCTGAAACACTCCTCTGCACACAGATATTACCAAAGCCTCGCAGTTCAACTCAAAATCCTGTCTGTGAGAGAATATAGTGCGAGTGGCAGAGTGTCTCAGCGAGACAGCAGATGGAGAGATTTAGCATGATAGACAGGTTTTGAAATACAGTACTTGGTATTACATCCGCTCTCCACCAACCTGCCCAAGACACATAACTTCATGCAACTGTTCTGTAGAGTTGAGTCTGGATTCATGGCTTGTAAAATGATTCATTTGTATCCACAAATAGAGAAATGCCCTTCGAAATGTGTAGCTGTTAGCAGGAGAAGCTAACCAAAACTCCAACATGCTCAAGCATAACTGAAATGGTCTATTTCTATATTGAACTTTGCACTCGGAATGCCTGTTACAAATACATCACTATACCTATCGATTAGTGATTCAATCTGGAAACTCATCAAACCCTACTTGGCCTTGTGAGTGTATTATATGAGTGTATATATTTAGAATAAAAAATAGATAAATAATAATGAATTTGGTTTGTCTCTTCTAGATGAAGTGTAATTAATCCCAGTGAAAGTAAGTTATTAATTGGCAGTTCAAATAAAGCCAGTATGAAACAAAGCCACAGAGCTCTATAGAGTAACACAGACTAGAATGACTGATGGAGGTGGAGTGATTGAGTGAGAGGAGTTTAAAGGTTATGAGGCAGCCTGATGTGTCCTGGAGAGGGGCTGCGTGAAGGAGCATAATTACTGGTTTGGGAATTGTTCAGAGGAGTGATGGAGGGGATGTTGGAGGAAGGGCGCAGGTGTGCAGGTGTACTGGTTCGGACCTGAAGCTTTCCAAATTAGATCCTCTACCATAAATACCACCTGAGCCAACCAACTCTGGCTGCTGCGGCACCATTCCTTCCCTTCTTCTTACAGCGTATCATTAACCCACAGTGTGAGATGGTGCATTGAATGGCACATGTTGCGGTGGCCCCCATTATGAATGGGTGAGGATACGCTGAGGGGTTTTGAGTTTCCGCATCTCTTGTAAATTTTGATCCATTCACTGATCCATGTGTATTACATACAAGGAGGAAAAAAGAGATGCATTTACAAATACTGCACAAAATATAAGAAATTATTTTAAAAAAAGACATTTGACCCCAAGCTAAACATAGATTCAGGATTAATGTTTTGATGCCACACTGGCACAAACAAAAGCAACTATTTTTGGTTGTTTAGATGTCTCTCTGTAGCACTTGCTAAAACTGGCTACTTCAAGCCACAGCCAATATCTGACTAAGTAAAACTCTGCCGGTAAAACTTCAGAATATCAAACTGTATCTGCTTATTTCTAAGAAGTATCTATTTTTCAATGGAAGAATAATTTCTTTAAAGAAATATCCATCCCAAAATAGTTTTCACCTCCCTCTAGGCATACCTGCTGTTCCCTCCAAAGGGCTGCATACTTAGATTAGTTGGTGACTGAAAATACTGGCCAAACAGCCAATTAGTTTTTGATAGATCAGAAAGTGTACTGGCTAAATTTATTCTAATGGTACTGTACATGAGGCACTATTTAATTTGCCAGGTGCATGGTGCCACAGTGCAGGTGTGGTTTAGGAAAACACAAAGCTTAAAATTTATTCTGGACATTTTGTTAACATGTGAGCTGAAATAAGTCCAAATCAAGTAAGCAAGCAGAGCAGAACAGCATTCATCTCCAAAGCATGGAGCGCAGTGGACCCCAATCTAATTTCCTAGATCAATATTTCATAAACAAAACATTGTTCAAACACAGACAATGCATCTTTCCCACTGTAGGAAGACGGGAAGCTACAAACTAATTCCTATGAAAATTAGCTGTGCTTTGAGGCAGACAAGACCATTTGTATTTTAAAGCATTTGCAAGTGAGACGTGCAGGAAGCTAATGCTAAATGCAACACTGAATCGAGCAGCAGATTCTTCCATATTTACTATGAAACAAAGAGGGATATAGTGGGGATCATTTTCCAGTCGGAATTGATTTTTTTTATAATGAAAAAAGCTCAAATATGTCAATATGTGGTTTGTGTGTTGACAGTCACAGTTGTTAAGAAAAAAGAGAATAAGAATCAGTAAGTCAAACAGTAAGAAAAGCTGGAGACAACTGCAAACTGTATAAATGTTTTTTTTATACATCTAAAATGCATTATTCTGGGGGAAAAACAGTGAAGTGGAATATTTATCTTCTGAATTATCAGTCATCAATAGGAAATGTTTGTTAGTTGCTGCCCTATTTCAAATGTGCATTGTTCTGAAGATGAGACACATCAGGGGTGCATATTTCTGTATCGATTACCAATTCCTCTAAGCCGCAGCAAGTGATTCACTGTTATTTACATGATTAGGAAAATGTTAAGAACAATGTAGTGGGATAAATAGATCAATACTGATATTTGATCTTGGGGATCTGTTACAAGTCAATATCTTTCTTGCTCACTGAGCTGTACAGAATCTGTCCTTGTTCAACCCATCCATCCATCCATCCATCCCTCCCCAAAAGCTCATCTACGGCCTCAGAGTCCATCCGTCTCCTCCGGTTTGTTGTCCTTGGTCTCTGACTCACTTTCTCTTCTCTCCCTTTTTTTTTTGTCTGATCCCTCTCCACATGCACTGCTGCAATGGCTCCGGCCCTCTTAGCAACATGGTGAAAAAAAAAAAAAACAGAACGACACCAAGAGGATAGTAAGTGGCGGGCGAGGTGCTGATCAACAAAGGGGAGTTAACTGAACCTGGGTTAAAACACAAAGACAGAATGACCAAGGTGGTTGTAAAAGAAGTGCGATAAAGTTGGCAAATACAGAGACTGGGCTTTAGGGGTAGTCTGCATCACTGTTTCAATCGGATATGGCAGAGAGACACAGAGGAAGAAGGGAAGGAAGGGGAGCAGAGGACTGATGGGTTTAAGATGCAGAAAGCCATAAAGAAGCAGAGGTCTATTAAAAGTGGAGTGTTGGGACATATGCAAATGCACTGGTGATCTAAATTAAACCCGCGTGTGTGCCCGTGGTCTTTGTACATTGTTCTTTTTTGGGTTTGCATCTCCAGCATGTTTTGTGTTCTTTGTGCACTTCTCTCCGTTTGAGCCTCTGTGTGTGTGGCTGTATTTGATGTGTGCATATCTGTGAGTCAGTCTATTTATCTTTGTGGTGTGTATGAATGTGTGTGCTGATGAGTCATTGGTCTTAGAGGAATATTCAGCGTCTCCGTTTCAGGAATTGGGTTTGAACATGTAACCCTCAAATCACAGAGGGTGCAGAGTGGTAGGTTAGGGGAGAGAAAAAGATGAGGATAAAAGAAAAGAGTGAAGGAGTTCCAGGGGTGCCATCTTTGACAGTAACATTAAATCTACTGCAGACAACCTCTTACTCTAGCTGACTTCTCATTTTGGAATGATACGCTTCCACTGACCTGTAAAACTTAACTGCAAAAAGAATCAGGTAGTTAGCAATAAAGATATGTTGGACAACATTTACTAACTATTTTGTCAAATTGCATCTGGCAAATATTTTTCTAAATGGTTTTCACTGGGATGTTGACTTTATGATATGACAGAGCCAACTAAGCTGCCTCGATTTCCATTCAAGTCAGAAAATGTTTCATTTGTAGATTATTGTCCGACATGTAGATAATGTTCCAAAAACACCGCCAGGCTCAACACTTAATGCTTTATACATACATACATGTATACACATGTGTGTACACACACACACACACACACACGCGAGTTTTGAGTCTTGGAGCAAAATAATCCGATAACACATTTGCGTAATACCTGGCCAGGAAATGTAGAGTAGGGATAACGGAGGCCAAGAGAGGGAGGAGTCAGTTGAAGGTGGGTGTCGTTTTGAGCAATAAAAAAGGCACATAGAAGAAGAGCACTGCTGAGAAGTTTACGATGATAGAGAGAGTTTAGGATTCAGAAGTTGTAAATGCTAATCTCTGACAAGTGTTAGGGCAAATAGTCATATTTATAGACCTTGGGTTGAGCGGAGGCAAAAAATAAATAAATAAAAATAACCACTGCTGTGGTAGTCGAAGATGGAATTATCTGTCAAAAGACTAAAGCCTTTCAACCAAAACCAAAGTTTTTTTCTCTTTGACAGGTTATCAAAAAGAGAAAAAGAAAAAAAAGCATCTACTAAGTGGATGGCATTTTAAATGGCTGCTATCTGCAAGCAGTCTGCTGTAATCTGTCTCAGTACTACATGTAAATCCTTTTGGAAGACAATCAGAATAAAATAAAAAAAAACGACTTGAACAAAACGGTGACGTTAACCTTAAGGAGGCACTGACAGAAAATCAATACACAGAGACATCAACCTTGATGGCATCACAGTCACAGAAGACATTATAAACTATTTTTACAGGCAGAATAGTACTCTCCATAATGAGTACACTGAACTTATGTATAAATCAATGGTGTGCTTACTTTAAATTACTTCCATCTCTTCACATTATTATTGCCCACAAGCTTTTACTAAATGACAACATTACACAATATAACATGGAGTGAAGAGAAGGCCCAAATGCAATCAGCTTAAATACTACTGTAAATGCACTACTATTTCTTGTTGATGTGCTAGTTTGCCATCCATTCAAACTGTCAGCTCCTAAAATCTCTCCTTTTTTTACCCCACTTATTTGACCACCAAGAGCCAACCAAAAGCTTGTGAAACACAGAGGGCTCCTTGACCTGTAGAGATGCACCCAGCCCCTCCAGCCCCTCTCAACAGGTCTTCATCCCCTGCCTGTGGGGGCCAGCAGGCTGTTGCAGTTGTCATTATCATCTTTGCATCAGGAGCAGTGCACCTTTACAGCCACATCAATTGGGGCCATCTTGACACCAAGCGTTTCCTACTCTTTTCTCAACTACTTATGGGCTGACAAGTGCAGGGTAAGAGGTAAGAGAGGGAGTGTGTGCGTGTGTGTGTGTGTGTGTATTTGCAAGTCAGGATGCGAGTCGGTCTGTGGGCTTCTTATACTGCATCCCAATAAGGATTTGTGAGGTCTTGTATTTCTTTTTTAGTTTCTATGCCTCAGTATGCCTGTCTTATCTGTGTGTGTTCCCAAACACTCCGAGGCCTTCCAGCAGCTCTCTCTAAATGAGTTTGTTGCCACAGCTGCATATCATCTAGGCCCGTTTCATTTAAAAAACACTGGTGAAACAACTTCGGTGTGGGGAACCACGAGAATGCTAAAATCGTCACAAAGAAATTTGGAAACGGCCATTTGATCTGGCCGAAAATGTTTTCGATGGACAAATGGATATCAACCAACAGATGATGCCAGGAAGACTCATCAGACTTTGGGGTCTTTTTGTGACAGTTTGGCATTTCACTTGCTTTCCATCATCAATCGCAGTGTTGGCAAGTTTTCTCAACCCCTTCACTGCCTGATTTAATATGAAGTTGCAGCTAGAGTGGAGTATTTGGTCTTGCAGGCGCCACAGGGATAATGACTTGGGGTGAGTATGTCCAACAGCCCATAAAGAATGGTGCCCAATTAAAAAATGTTATCCTTTGCGATAATAAAAAATAAAGGTGTAATAAAGGAAAGGGCCCTTGTGATTACTCGGACCATAACATGTCTACTTCTGCATCGTATTTATAGAGAGCGTATAATGAGAGAGCTTTGCTTTAGAGCATATGTTTGGCAGTTTGAAGTTACTAAGAACTCACAAACACACTGTCTTTCACTTTGAGGCCAACTATGTTTTGAATCGGTTCATGTAATTAAAAAATGTTGCTCAGATTTCATGGGTACTGTCACTTTATTCAATTTTTTATCTTTAGTGTCCTCAAATGATTAACACCCACAACTTCTAATAATGGCTTTGCCTTAGCGAGTGGCTAAAACAATTCTGATTCTGATTCTTTGAATAGATATCGAGATTTCAGCATAATGATGACCGACCAGTACTTTATCGAAACTCTTTATATCCATGTATCAATTTTTTATACCTGCTCATTCCAAGTCGGGGTCATTGCGGCACTGAAGCCATCCCAGCTGCTACTTGGCAAGAGATGTTGTACACGCTGGACACAGCACCAGTCAAAGGGTCACACAGACACAAACTAGATGAACAAACATCCATGTTTACATTTAATAGTCAAGTCCTGGCTTGGAAATTCAACTTCTTGTGAGCCTTTTGATTATATTCCAAGTTTTAAGACTTTGCACCATCACTACAACAGCACCTCCATTTCAAAAGCAAACAAGGCAAACAACTATTCACAAAAAACAAACGAGGAGAAACATGATCTCAGTTAGTTGTGTGTACTTGTATATCTTGGTAAAGAATTTATGCGATATAAATAAATAAAAAAAACATGTGCTTCAAGGGACATGGAGTGGCTTTGTTGCTCAAAATGTACTAGCACGTTACTTCAAAGTTAAAGAAACTTCTGGTAGAGACAGCAAATGCACCTATAACGGGTATGTGCAACCTGCAGCCTCACTACACTGATATCACATTGCTCTTCCCTGCAGTAGTTCCCTCCAAAATCATAAAGACATCAGCGATGGTATCAGAAAAAGTGTGAAATATATTTCCCTTTAACATATGGGGAAGAACTCCCTTACTGCACTCAATGTGCCCTTTCACATTCTGTACAGACGCTCCACCAGATGTCTCCATTTATTGGTTGATAACATTCATACTCCAAAATCACTTTACATTGACTGCTGCACCACAAATTGTCCTATATTTTGTCTCTCCTTTAAGAGCATTAGTTCACTTAATGTAAAATAAATAAAGAAGTAAAAGCTACACTATAAGCAATTTAACTCCCCAGTACAACAATTTCTCTTGTCATCTGCTAAAATGTGAGCATTTTGGAGTGCCTTCTGGGAAATAAGCTAATACAAAATACATTCAGTATTTTTTCACAAATGAAATTGTCAATCTGCCCCACTCGCAAATTTGTCCAATTCAATATAGTGTCCCCAGATAATTATATAGGTCCTGATTTTTCTCACACAACATTGTGTGACATCTCACCATCAGATCCTCCCTCTTTTCACTCTGTGGATTATCTCCACCTGAAAATAGCTATGCACAAGGATCATTTGTGTGCATGCAACACCCCTGGAGGTGCTCTTTTTGTGGTCCCTTAAACGGCCAAATTGACAGGCTTATTGTGGGTACAGAAACTAATTGCATTAACTTCAGCAGATGATGGCTCACTAGCATTATAGACTCCCTATCAAGTGGCCTGTCCCTTCCCTTTTCCTGCTTTTGTGTTCAATAAATGATAGATCATCATCTGGCTAAAAAAGGAGACATTAAGCCATGTCATTTTTCCAGCAAATCAAAGAGGAGGATCGGGGTTTCAGTCTTGGCAGTCATCTGACTAATAGATGACAGTGGATTTCCATGTAAGAACGTGTTTCTCCTTTACACATGTACATTTGTGTGCAGCAAACATCACCTTGGCATCCTGTCTTCACAATACACCTTCATCTTCCAGCATTTTGTGCCTTTCCAGGATGCAGCTAACCTGCATGCTGTCACATCTATTAGTTCTTTTTTAATTTATTTTACTATACATATTGTTTATGGACAACTCAATATGGCTTTGGCACAATGGAAACATTTGATGTGCTTTTGATGTGTGGGATGGGCCAGATAACTTGGTGGAATTCAATTGTTTTTGAGTTTACAGAATTTTCTCATAAGTTCACCAGCAAAAATGGCCAGTTACTGCTAAATTTAAGTTCACTGCTGAATATAACAACAAAATTAGCTTTACTTGTATTAAATGTAATCATGGATTTGCGATATTTAAAGCCTCTTCATGACATGCAAGATAATACACTGACATTCAGAATTGGACTGGAATTGTTCTCATCTCCTCTAACTGCTTAGCTCACCTAAATACTCAAGTCTGGGCAGCTGCCTCGATGACTAATATCTCAGGGCATCAGAGGATTAAAAAAAATGTAAAATGTAATTTAATCCCTCCTGACCTTCATATTGCTTTCATTTTAACATATGTCTACTTTTGCTGGAAAGTTATTGCAAGCTGTACAGTTTACTTGCTGCCAAATTGTGGTGGAGCTGACTCAATGTCACATAGCTCAAAAAGGCACACCGCGTTCTAACCTTCTATTTGAAACAGAGATATGTTCTTGAAAAGGTTCTTCTGCATGATCAGATATAAAATCCAGACTATATTAACAACATTAAGCATAAAAAAATGTAAAAATGTAATCTTAGGAGCAGCCAAGTATCCAGCAGTTATTCCTGGATGAGGGAAGCCTTAAAGGGTCTTCTGTTTAATACGGTTTGAGCAGACACAAGCATCAACTTTACCTGTCCCATCAATATGGACGTAAAGATTGACATATCGATGTACCCCATTTCAATGCAACAGCTTTTAAGCGTAGCTTAAAAAGGAATTTACTAGCAGTGTGAAACCATCATTTGACCCAAATGAAACAAATATATGATTAATCCTATGTCTGTACGACAGCTGGCTTCCGGTCATTTTTAAATCCATGTTACCACCCCAAGATGAAAGCCCAGAATTTACAGATTCACCAAAGCTTATAGAAGGTTCTGTAATATGGACATGTTCAAGGGCACTGTTGGAGTTAGGCTTTAAATATATAGTGTGTGTGTGTGTGTGTGTGTGTGTGTGTGTGTGTGTGTGTGTGTG